>AYEL01071600.1:0-12886 GCA_000484575.1 Olivierus martensii
AAATGTCCTGGGGGCGAAATGTTCCGGGGACGAAATGATGCGGGGGCGAAATGTAGGGGGCGAAATGCAGGGGGCAAATTTTCCAGACCCCGTTGCATAGTCTTATGTGAGATTTAACAGCATAAATTTTATTTTAATTTAATAATTATCATTGTTATGAAAATTAGATACAATCCATATTAATTATCATGATTTGAAGCTTTGATCAGTTCGAATATCCTAACAGTCTTTAATTATAAATCCTATATAATTAACTGATAACTATTATTTATAAATTGTTCTACAAATTAATATATACAGTATTATAATTAATATTAAATATTTATTATATTACCAAATTAGATTATTGATAATTATTTTGTTAAAATCTTCACTTTTTCATTTTTTTTTCTTTAGTGCATTAAATCAAAAATTAATTATTCACTAAATAGTTTTAGTTACTGGATTCACGTTAAAATGAGTACATAATTATTGTATAAAACTAATGTAGTGAACTGAAACAGTAAATTTGTCTTCGGGTCATTTTAAAATGCAGATAAGTGTATTATATTTAGCAGGAAAATCGTTTAAGAGAATAGAAGAATCATTTTTGTTTCACGCTAGATTTCTTAAAATTTTTTAAAAAATTTTAAACTTAATAATTAGAAAAATATTAAAATTTGTTTATTTTCTTATTATTGAAATCTATTTAGTTGATAAATAAATAAAATAATTTGAACTGGTCGTAATAGTTCCTTTAGAAAATTATGATAAAACTTGGATTCTTAAGAATTCCTGAAATTCTTAAATCCAAGTTTTATCATAATAGTTTCTTTAAAATATTATGGTAAAATTTAGACTCTTAAGAATCCCCGAATCTCTCAAAAACTCTTAAGAGGATATTAAGAATCTCTTAACATCCTCATAAGAACTTGGACTGTTAAGATAGTTTTTTGTTATCATTTCTATCCTATAACAATAATGCAAACAATACAATACAAAAACAATAATATCCTATAACAATTATCCTAAAATAATGCATTGAATGTGATTTCTCAAATATATGATAACAAAACATATAAAATGTTTATGGTTAAAACGAGGATATAATTAATCTAAAAGCATAATATCTATAACTTATATTATAGGGTTACTTAATATCAAAATCCCTTAAACTTATAAATAAATTTATATGATTCCTTATTGTAAAACTAATGGAATAAAAACAAATGAAAAAAAGTTATCATATTGGATAAACTTACTCATAATAGATTTATTGTGAATAAAATTTATCTGGTTAATCAGTAATGTTAATAATGTGATACTTATGGAGTAACTGGAAGTATTATGGAATAGGAGGGTTATATGGCATAGTATGGTTTCTCATAGAGGAGACGGTGTTATGAAACTAATAATGCAGAATTTTTACGTTATTTAGCAACATTCTTTGGCCTCAGTTTCAGTTTCCTCGGTAGAAAGCATGGCGGTTTAAAATAGAGAATGTGTTTTCAACAAATACAAAAATTTTTGCGCCATCTGAAATCATCGGATCTGCCAAGACTACAGATAAGATGATAATTGTTTTCTGAGTTTCTTAAGAGTAATTAGGAAGCATCTTTCATAATATCTCTTCGTATTTTGAGAGATTTGGTTTCTATTGGAGTAGACTTTGTTTAAATATTATCATATGAGTTCATTCAGTCCTAATACTATAATTTAAATTAACGTTTGATCCAATAAAATTTAAATAGACATATGATCAGACTGCTTTCTAAATTAGACTAGTCTATACTATTTTAAGGCTTTTTTTATTTTTTCTAGTAGGCTATCAATATGCATAAACGAAAACCTTCACTAGTAAAAAAAAATTATACAAATATTGAATAAAATAATGCTCTAAATATATATTTATCTAATACTCTTGGAATGTGCCTGGAAGAAAATACTGTTTTTCTAATTATTTGAAAAATGAAATACTATTCCATTTAACCCAAGTTTTTGGGCAAAATGGAATTTTGCATCCCCTTTAAATAATTTTTTAAATTACATGATAGATATATAAACTATGATAACCTTGTTTAAATATGTTATATGATAATGTCCATAGAAGATAATAACACACGAGAAACCATATAAGCTTTTTTAGAATTTTTTATAAATTATAAAAACAAATTGGTATTCCACAATCCCCTATTTACTCTATATACAAATCTTCATTCATTTCAGAAAATATAATTTTAGATTGAGATTTTTTTTTCTTGCGTTGTGAATTTTGTAGTACATTTATCTGAAACTAAAGTTTTAACAATTCAGAAAATAGTTTTAAAAAAAGAATAATGCCACATAGGATAATTAAACAGGAAGAAAGAAAGCAATTAAAAATTCCTTTAGTAGAGAGAGAATGTAATTGGACAGACGTGTAATATGTAACTTTCTAACATCTATCTATGTTTCGATTTAAACTCGGAATAAATCAAGAAGGGGGGAGGAAAATGGTCATTTAATCCAAATAAATGATATTGCAGCTTAAGAATGTTTTCACCTTAATTGTCCACTTATACTACAATTAGATAAAATATAGTCACCGCTCGAATTACTTTTATTGTTTCCTTTTATTTATAACAGTTTTAATAAAAACATTTGACTGAGTTTTTTCCTTTCTTTAGTAAAATTACTCTTGTGATAATTTATTGTCATTTCTACAACGAATTAAATTGTTAAATCTATCGAAAAATTGTTTAATTTTAAACATAAAAAAGCAATTACTGGAAGTTGTTGTTGTTGCTCGAGTTTTTATATTTAATATCTGTAATTGTTTCCAAGATATACATGCAACATATTTAAAAGTATACAAGATATACATATATCGATGATATACTAAAATTCGATTAACTTGCACACACAAAAAGATTTTTTTTCAATGTGAAAAAGCATTGAAAAAAATCTTTTTGTTCTGTTTTACATATTTTATATTAAATTTTCATTATTTATTATTATATATTATTTAATTCGATTGCAATTACTTTATTTCTTTTATTTTTCGTATATAATGTTATATATATATAAATATTGATTTATTTTTATATCGTTTTAAATAACTTAACCGATTAAGTAACTGGTTCATTAACCTGGAATCTCACTAATAATTGGCACATCTGTCCATAATCTTTATCGATATTTCTAATTTGTTATAATTTTCAGCTTTGTTGAGCCAGTCAATTAGCCAGTTACATATTAATCTATAGAGATAAAGACCTTACAAATCAATACATTTTTCTCTCATGCTAAAATTCAGTAAAATCGATCAATAAAATATCAGGAAAAATTTAGAAGATAATCGATCAAATAATAGAAACCTTCAAAAAGTAATAATAATAATAATAATAATAATTATCATTTTTTTACTTTTCTTAAAAGACTGATATTTGTAGAAAGATGATGTCCGTACCATTTATTACAATTACTTGCGTATACTTTACATTGATAATATACTTTTTTTTTCTTTTTTTCTAAATGCAAAGAATCATTTATCAGAGATTATTTCTGCTTGTTTGCTTTTCCAACTCGACATTTTTAAAACAAAGTACTGATCGTTAACAGTCAAAAAACTAGGTAATTGCTAATAACTTGCCAGAATTGTTTATTTTTCTAGTTAGAAATTATTAAGTATCTTATCTAATGCTGATTTTTAGATAATTTTTAAATACTATTCATAATTTATAAATGCTTCTTCTCTGTTCAGATTATATTCTAACGAATAGCCGAATGTAGAAATTCAAAATTATCGGAGAATATTCGATTAATGAAAATAATAAATTTTACTTAATTACAGTATTTAATTTTTAAACAAACTAGCTCCCGATTGAATTATGTAAATTGATTTTACATGGTTATAGCAGAGCAAATGTTGGTAGATTGATGTTTTCTGGTTGGAATGTAAGTGATTTAAGGATCAGTTAAAACACGTAAGCATAAAATCAGTTTATGATGCTACAATAACTCATGTAATAGTAACAGTCTTTGACATAACATTAACTTATAATGTATCAATAAGTTGTATTTTTTACATTTTTATACGCATTCTTAATATTTATAAAGTACAACTTATTAGTATTTTAATTAACTATCAATATATCAACTAATCTCAACATTTGTAAATGTTGCATAACTATAAATTTCAACATTTATGAAGTACAACTTACTAGCAACATCTTAATTAACTTCATCTTATTAACTTCATCATCATCTTATCATCTTTTTACTATATTATATATCGCAAGAAACAACTCATTGATTAGATTTTTATGCATTGATATTGATACTGGCTTGAATAATTTTTTGAGGTAGAAATATATTTTTATATACAATACAGTTCTCAATAAATATATAAGTTGTATGGACACATTTATATAGTTACTTTAATTGTTTCAATTAGTTTTCAGCATGTATATAGTTGGACAAACTGAGAATTCTTCACATATATTCCATTTTAATCTGCATTATTACATTACACATAAATTTCCTAACATTTTATATGACCTTAACAACTCTTTAACTCTTCGAATGCATTAGATTTTTATTTTTTAAACAAAATTTTGCGGCTTATTAACGATTTCATTATTATTTTAATTATAGACTTATAAAAGGATAAATATTTATTTATATGAACATATTAAAATCAAATTTATGTACATATTTTTGCATTTCAATCTATAAATTTAATATTTAAACACGCGTGCGATGTTTCTTACATTTTATTATAATGTTAAAAATAATTTAAATTATTTATATATTCACTTGAGATATATATACATACGGAACTATTACAACAACATTTTATTTTGTAAAAATTCAAAACTGCAAGAGTTTAAATAATAAATGAGAGAGAGAAAAAATAAACAGTTGAAAATTTTAAGTTTTTTAAAAATAAAAACGGGTGGAAATAAAAAATTTTGTTAGTGTAAGAATTTTGAGAATACTGTATATGTAAATAGAATTTTGCAAATATGTTTGCATTCTTTGTTGGCAGTAAAATCCTTACCACTTCCTATATAACTTATATAAGTAAGGGAATAGGATTATTTAGTTAAAATATTCATAAGATATTTCTTTTCTCATTTCTTTCCTGGATAATTCATAAATTAATATTTTATTGTCAAGAATGGAAAAAAATGTATGAGATATATTTTTTGAAATTCTTTTCCATCTGACCTAAAAAATGTTTGCTGTATAGCTCTTTATTATTATTATTTTTTTTTTATCTAACCTGGTAAGTATAATATGTTTATTTCTCAATTGGATGAGTAGTGTAATTTAATATTCTTTCTTTAAATAATTTATGAATTGAATTTTAGTAATGAAAGTAATGAAAATAATTTATGAATTTTTTTTTTTACTAAAAATGTTTAATGGTTAATTTTAAAATATGTCTTATTTAATTATATTTTATGTCTTTTTTCATAAAAAAATATAAAATATTTGATTAATATGAAATATTTCTTTTATTCTGATATAATTTGATATTTTATACGTATGTATGTCCATTCATAAGTTATAAATAAATATTCTAGATGATTTTATATTATCTTTGAGACAATTTAAATTTCCTTCTTTATAATCCATTGTCTTGGAATTTTTTAAATTTTCAATTTATTTCCAAATTTTTTTTACCTTAAATTTAAGATTATCACTCCAACAATACACGTACAAAATTTTCGGAATGAACGTTTTTCTTACCTCATAATTCTGTTTTAAAATAAGATGTGCACCAGATTATTCGTCGTTTTCTGGACTGAAGTTGTTAATAATCATCAAAAATGCATAGCGAAGTGGATAACGACTAGTGAGATATTTTAAACTATAGAAATAAATACTGTACTGTATATGTTTATTTAAGAATGAATGGAAGTTATTTATTATTTTTGTACGTTAAAATGTATTAAAATTCTCTCCAAAAGTATATATTAAAGCCGACAAAAAATTAAAATTTGATATCTTTTTTTTTATAAAATGTTTAATATTAATTGATAAATACCAGTTATATATAGAATTTCATCCATTCATGAATTCATTATAAAGCATCGGAAGTCAGTATTGAGTCTATGGGAGAGTCGGGGTTCATTTATATCATTACGCCGATGATATAGTCCACTAAATTATTCGCGACGTTACAGTAAATTGCCATAACATAATGATAATTTTGGCAAATAAGCTATAAGCTTCGAATAAAATTACGCTATTAACATGATTTTAACATATAGTAAATTATCTGCATGTCTATAAAATATACGATAATCAGATGCGCAATTATGTTCTGCACGTTCCAATTGATTCTACTGTTCTAAACTGGCAGAGTTATAATTTTAAGTCGTTCTCGAAAGGCTGCATGATTAACCGTCAAACGAAGCAAATTTCAATAAAATATTTATTTGAAATTGAAAACTGAAAACCCAGAGGCACGATTACATAAAAATAAACACGTCTCTTACTGACACTGTTACCTTTTACATCGAAATCGACTGTTCCGTGCGCATTAATACCGTCACAAAAGTTGGTAATACTCCGCTCCCATAGACTCAATACTGACTTCCGATGCTGTCGTTAAGTATTTTTAGATTTGATATAGTCATAAAGTCATAGATTTAATATTACCGACAAAATTTGATTAAGTATATTCGAATTTTGAAAAATAATTATTAATTATAGAATTTCGAAGCTAAACCTCCTTTTTAGATTTGATACAGTCATAAAGTCATAGATTTAATATTACCGACAAAATTTGATCAAGTATATTCGAATTTTGAAAAATAATTATTAATTATAGAATTTCGAAGCTAAACCCCCCGAAAATATATAAAAATAATTTCAAATTTACGCCACATTAAAAAAATAAATGAATTCCGTTCATTCAGTAGCTGATATTCTTTTCATTTAAAGTGTTTTCAAATTAATTTTAGACGACTTTATTCATGCTGTGAATCAATTTAGAGTTTTCTTCCATAACAAATATTTTAATCTTCTTCTTCAATTTTTATTATAAACTTATCCACTTATTCAAATAATTCATTATTGTTAGAAAGTAAACAATACTCTTCTGTTATTGAATTAATCTTTGATATATTTTAATAATTAATAATATTTGATTTATTATCTGCTTAATCAGTGTCATTCCTTAGTTGTTAATTAGTAGTTATTTACCATCAGATCTGTATAGTGCATTTCTAATTTATTTGTTAAGTCCTGATCTGCATTTTCTATTCTGTCAGATTCGTTTAACAAAACCAAATCACTGTTATTCCCATAAGTCAATTTATTATTTATCATCAATATAATAAATAATAATATTTTACTATTCCACGAATTATCTTTAGTTTAAAAATTTATAAGAAATCTCTTTATAAAGAAGTTTCTTTTCTGCATTAATTAATATTTTATCATTTAAGAAAAATAATGAAAACTTTTCTGCATATTGAAATATAAATATTTATGGATATTTTTCTTTCAGTTTATGGCTTTTGAAGTATTTGCATGAATGACTATAAAGTCATATAAAAAGCACTATATTATATATATATATATATAGTTTGTTTTGGAGTATATCTGTAATAGTAAAAATTCTTATTTGGTAGAATTTTATTTTATAAAACATAAAAGCATTGTTCTTTTACCGTCTTCTTTCATTCGAAAAAGCTTTAAATGGTCTTGACTTGACGTCATTGTAAAACACATTATGGACTACATCTGAAAATCTCCGCTCCTTTACTTATGTTTTAGAAACTTCCGCTGGTACTGTACAAGGATTTCAAATTTTTCAATCATAACCAACAATTTTTTATCTATTTTTCATATTAAATTACTGTATTGACTTTGATAGAAAAATCCATTTTATTATTTAAATGAAAAATAAAAAAAAAACATTATGTATATAATTATAAAAATACCTCGTATATTTTTTAGTAGTAGTAGTAAAATCTATTAAGCTATGTAATTTTTTTGACTTTTTAAATATAAAATTCAGGTTTAGAAAGTTGAAAGATTTATAAAAATACCGTTTTTTTTTTTTTTTAATTTATTAAAATTTTAAAATAATTATTTAAAATTATTTAAAAATTTTTTTTTTTCTAAATATATTTAAATAAAATTCTCCATTACTTTTTTAATGTTTTAGGTATTTTTCTATTGATATAAAATTTTCTAGAATAAATATCTCAATATATAATTAAATTAGCAATATTTTTTTGTAAATCAATAAAAATAAATATGTAAAAAAAATAACTAATATATATTTTTCTTTTACTACTCTTTCATACTGATAAAAATCATTAAAAAAATAAATAAAATTAATGAGATTTTATGAATATTAGAAAGGGATTATCTCTAATATTACAAATTTTTATTTTAATCATTTCATGAATATTTATATAATACGTAATACTTTAATATTATTTTTAAAAGATGAGAAAATCTTTATAAAATTGAAAAAGTTTGATATTATGCATATACTGGTAAGAAATTTTGTAATTTGGCTATATTATCGACATTTATATCTAACTTTAAAGCTATCTATTATTGCCGAACTTTGCTAATTGGATCCGTTTTACTGACATCAATTGCAAAAGTTGGTCTAGGAGTACTAGAGCACACGTCCTGTTTCGTCTTAAATTAGGTTCTGCTGCTACAGAAGAAATCTAAACTGGGAAATTGAGTAAAAGATTTGATGTAAGAAAAAAAAAAGAACTTGAAGGTGATAAGGTTGATGCTTTTACTTTACTTTGTTGAGTCTTTTACGTTTGATTGCCTTCTCATCTATTGGTAGTGATGAATTTCTCTTTTAAAAAGAACTCGAGAAATTAGTATTTCTAGGACAATTAAAAATCTTAAGTCGTTTATAATTGTTAAAGAATTAACTTCTTTTTAAATTAGATAACGTAAAATCAATGAAATAAATGAAAATCTATTATTTTTGATAACCATTCTACAAAAGGAGCTACGAACCAACCAACTGACAAATACTGTGTATCGATTTCTGATTTTAATCGATTGCAGCTCATATGTGATACGATTATCATATTTTAAACTACTCTGAGTACTCGGCGCTGCCTAGATATTATTTAAACGCTTAATAAAAATTCTTTAAAAAGTATATCTAATCTCTTAAAAGTCATAAGATTAATACCTTTAAGCATATGTTGTATTTCTTTAACGCGCAATGCCATCTAGTGCAAAATAAATGTAGCTTATTTTTACATTATTGATCCAATCCTGAAATATTCTCAAGTGTAATATAAAATTATGTTCAAAATTTGAAAATTATGAAACTCTTGGTTCTTAATTTATAAACACTTATGCATATATACATGCTAAACCATATAATAATGTACTGTACACATAACACTAATTCGATTCTGTAAAATCTATAAAATCAAAATTGCAGAAAACATCTTCACTAATTAAATAATGTCACTTTAATAAAAAAAAAAAAACATGTGCTTAGAAATACCATTACATATTTTATTACAAATTTTGTGTAAATATTTAAATTTCAACGATTCTATGTTAATTTAAATATTCCTCAGAAAAACAGAAAAAGTTTAATTCTATATTAATTTTTTATTTATTTAATAAAAATTAAAAAAATAATGTGAATCTTAACCGTTAGTACAGTTGACCTTCGCTTTGCCACCAGAAAATCTAGGGTTCCATTCTGTGTCTCACATAGATTTCTTCAGGAGATTCCGGCTTGGCCTTTGAACTGTATTCTGGTTTTGAACACATATTATGGGTATGGGTACTGGTCCCTAATGCTAGTTTCGTCATTTAATAATATTTGGTTAGAAACAAAAAAAGATAGAAGAGAGACTATAATACAACCCCATATGATAAAACAAAATCACAATACATCCCTACTGCATAATACATTAATAAAAAAAGCCTGATATAAGGAAATAAGCGATCTTATTAGCTTGGAATCTTGATATGTAAATAAAATAAGAATGACATAATTTAACTTGAAATATGTTCTAGAACTTTCAAAAAATCAATATATTGCACATCAATTATTAAGCAATAATTTTCGAAGAATTTTAGATTTAATTTATTTCAATTATAACGTATACTGTTTTTTATTAATTGTTATAGTACATTTTTGTAATCGACCGAATTAATGTGTGGCTGCCTGTTAGTTTTCATCTGAAAGATGCAGGATCGAATCTTGGCTCCATTCTTCCAAGTTTTTCAAAAATGGCAGAACTCGACTTATGGATCTTCATATTACACCTTCTAACTGATCTATCACGATTCTGGGTAGCCTGCCGTGGGCTCTAGAACGATCTTTCCATTTAATAATCTGTATTGGAATACGGCATAAAACGAGAGCCTCTTTTTGTATTTTATTTATTTACATAGTTGTTACTCCAGGGCGGCATTTTTTGGCCCCCCTCTCCCCTCCAAAAAAACATAACTGCTTTAACTTTCAACAGACATTTTCTTAAATAATTTTTAAGAACTGAAAATTATACAAATATCTAGTGAATAGTAATGATATTCCATACACTTGGCCCCCCATTCAGCTTGGTGCCCGGGCTGACTGCCCCCTCGCCCCCCGTTTGGATACGCCATTGATAAACTCAGTAATTTAGTCGAATATTTTAAATATATTTTTAAAATATATACAATTTATATACAATATATATATATTTACTTTTATTGAAAGAGAGGGAGGGGCAATCAGAGGTTTAAAATTTTGGAGAATGAATATGAAAGTGAGAAGAATATAAGAAAGTTATGAGGAAAAAGGGAAAGGATTTTGCCAGAAGAAATATGGCAGGTCACTAACGGCAAAGAGAGGACACCATTTACGCGGATGAGACATGAATGAATTCTGTTCCCATCTACAGAGGAATATTTATATATATATATGTACACATACACGAAAGAGAGGGAGGTGCAATCAGAGGTTTAAAATTTTGGAGAATGAATATGAAAATGAGAAGAATATAGGAAAGTTATGAGGAAAAAGGGAAAGGATTTTGCCAGAAGAAATATGGCAGGTCACTAACGGCAAAGAGAGGACACCATTTACGCGGATGAGACATGAATGAATTCTGTTCCCATCTACAGAGGAATATTTATATATATATATGTACACATACACACTGATAAACTATATACAGTATATATATGTAGAGCTTAAGGTAGGTTTTTTTGTGATCAATTTAAATTCAATCGTTTAAAATGTTCTTCGTAGAATGCATTTTTCATAATGTATATTGAAATTTTTAATATTATTATTGCAGATATTTTTGTGCTCAATTTAAATTCAATCGTTTAAAACGTTCTTCGTAGAATGCATTTTTCATAATGTATATTGAAATTTTTAATATTATTATTGCACAATATAAACAGATTTAATGCTATTTAGGAGTAAACTACTTTTTGATTAAATATTCTATTACCGATTCTTAAATTTTTTGAGAATTTTCAACTTATCTCAGCTTTTTTTATTTTGCCTTCAAAGAAATGGCAAATCTAATAAATTTTTACTTCATACTTTCTATCAGTTTAGAATATATTGGTAGTATTCAACTACACATAATAGATCGATTAAAGAAGAAATTTTTGCATAGTTCAGCAAAGAAATAAAAATAGATTTTGAATCCGCTGACTGCGACTTTAAAATATCATTAACTTCAACATAGAAAGTAAAAAAAAAAGTTGTAAAATTTTTGTGTTTTTTGCGAATTCAAATTTGTTGTACAAGTAACATGTTTTTATTTTCTCTCTGTTGTTTCTGTTGTAGTAAAATAAAAGACGGATGTACTAATGCTATTACATTAGGCTATAAAAAACATTAGACTCTCTCTTGTTGAGAGACTTTTTTTTGCATTATTCAGTATATTTTTTATAATATTTAAGTTGAGTAACGTAGAAAATTCCCTGAAGACTTTCAATCAAATTAAATTCTTATGTATAATTTAAAGTTGTTTTCTTTCTTGATTTAAAACTAATGGAAAATTTTTTTTTCAAACTTTACTCTTTATTATGCATAAATCTTTCATTTATCGATTTTCATATTATCGACTAAAGCAAAAATAATTAAATATAAACATAAAATAAAAAAAAAAACACCAAGTATATCAGACCATCTGTGATTCATATACATACATAATTGATTATCTTGATAAATAATTTATTTTTCTTAATTATCATCATCATCAAATGTCTATAATTCTTAAAATTTTAATATAAATATGATGAATAGGAAACAATATTACAAAATATCAGTCACATAGTTGAACAAATCGCCATGGGATTATGTTTTAAATAATTTTTCATTTTTTTTATTATTAATTTTTGTTTTATTTAAAAAGTTTTTAGTAATTTATTTAATGGATTACTCGCAAGTAAACAAAGTAAATCTCATTAAAAACTAAGCACTTAAAAATATAGTAGGTCTTATATATATTTAGTATATATACTTCTATACAATTTTATTTATTTATTTTTTACCATCAAAAATTATTATTGGAAACAAAAAGTGGAAATTTAAAGATTAAAACATCAGATTAAAAAGCTGACATTAAGTAAAATGGACGATTTTTGTAATAATACTTCTTGTAAATATATTTTTTTTAATCCTCCATATCATAAAAATCTATTGTTATTGCAATATTATTCTTACAAATCTGATAAGCAGGTTATTACAATATCCCTTATTGAGGTGAGGATAGCATAACTCCTGGGGATATAATTCTCTCCAATAATGACATATTGTATAGATAAAGCTGAACCGAAGAGAGAGTTTACTAGTGCTCTGTCAACATTATTACACACACACGAAATGAAACTTGGCAAAATCAGTTAGTTTTAAATTAAAGTTCTGTATCTAATTTATTAAAAAGAAAAAAAA
>AYEL01071602.1:0-50853 GCA_000484575.1 Olivierus martensii
ACCGAAATATATGTCTAGATGATAATATTTCAACTTTGAAAAATGTTTGTTGCCCCTGCTACTTCTTTTTCACAGGGTGGACGGTCTAGTGGAGGGTTAATTTTGATTTATGATACAGTTGAATTTTTCGATTTTGTGGAGCTCTTTTTTTATTATAGTTGGTGTATTGTCATTTAAAGATAATCAGTATTATAAAAAGATTCTGATGATCGTAGTCTACGCTTCTCCTAAATTGTGTCTTGATAAATTGTTATCAAGTTTAACTCCATTTGTTGAAAATGCTAATGTCGATGGAATGCCGATAATGATTATTGGTGATTTTAATGCTCATATTGGAGTCTTAATGGATACAAAAGATAAAAATAAAATCTTATTTGACCAACGTGAATCTCAATGTAAGCAGAAAGACAACTATGGACAACTGTTGGTTAATTGGGTTGTTTCACATGGTCTTTTTATTTTGAATGGTCGATTTTCTTCTGATTTTCCAGCTAATATCACCTTTTTTTCAAAGAATGGTGTTTCAGTTGTTGATTTTGGATTACTTAGTGCGACACTTATTCTGTACTTATTTGAATTTCGTATTATGAATGTAGTGCTTTCCGATCATTTTCCGATATGTATAAGTTTACATAGGAAAATAGTTGATAATAATTGTAATCCCTTAAATGATACTAATAATAGTTATGAACAGTATAGATGGAATGCTTCCAGTCAAGAAGAATTTTGGCTTGTTTTTTCTGTAAAGTTGAAGAATATGGCTTGAATAATAAATTTATTTCTTTTGACGAGTTTGTTGATAAGAAATCCATAAACGAAGTTTATATTTATAGTTCTCTATATTCTGAGGTTTTAAAATGCTACAGATGTGCTGCTACTCAGGCCAATTTTAAAAAACGAAACATGCGTCAAAGAGCCATTGTCAGAAATCCGTGGTTTGATTCTGACTGCTACGAGGCCAAATGTAATCGGCAGCGTTTATTGCGAATGTTACGGAAAAATCTGACAAATGAGAACCATTTTGCTTTTATTCGTTCTTGTCATGATTTCAGACTATTGTGTAACATGAAAAAAAAGCTTTATAAGAAAAATTTAATCAAGAAATTAATTGCTGTTTCGAGTACTAAACAATTTTGGAGTATTATCAATAATTACCGCCACTTTTCTAAGATTTCATCTTTGGTTGACTTAAATCACGCGTTGATTTATTTTACTACTCTTCACACAGATGTCAATTTTTGCATTCCTATTGTTGGCAGTAGTTGTGATTCTTTTCTAGATTCTCCAATTCAATTATGTGAATTTCAGAAAGTCATTCGTCGGTTGAAGAGTGGCAGATCTGCTGGTCTAGACGGTATTTCTTATGAATTTTTTCAGAATTTAGATAGTGGATTAATAAACTTTTATCTTGTTTATTTCAATTTAGTATTTAGAGGTTTTATTTTACCTCCTCTGGATTGGTTTAATATCAACTTACGACTTATTCCAAAAAAGTCTAGATCTTCTATTCCTGATCAGAGACCAATTGCTTTAATATCTTGTGTTAGGAAAATTTATTCACAAATTTTAGCTAATAGGTTATATGAATGGATGACTGAACACTCTTTGCTAGTCGAGTATCAATACGCTTATCGTCCTGGTAGAAGTGCAACTGATGTATTATTTGCTGTTTCTTCTTTTATTCAGCTTCAACTACAAATTAAGAGACGTAAAGTTTTTGCTGCTTTTGTAGATTTGAGTAAAGCATTTGATTCTGTTAATTTAAACTTGTTATGTACGAAGCTGGAAAGAGTCGGACTTTCTTCGACGTTCTTGCAAACTTTGATTATGTTGTTAACTAATAATACAATAATTATCAAAGCATATAAATCAAAAAAATTTTGTTACAAAATGACTAGAGGTTTACTTCAGGGAGATCCTTTAAGTGGTATTTTGTTCAACTTTTACATTGGTGATTTCATCGATGCTTTCAATCTAGAAACCTTAGATAAAAAATATATTTATAATATTCCTCCACTTGCTGTTATTTCTTTTGCAGATGATATTTTGTTCTTAAATACCTCTCCAAAAGCTTTACAGAAAACCTTGTTACTTTTGATATGTTGTTGTTGCTTTTAATATGTATTGTTTAAATTATGATTTGAAAATAAATCAAGAAAAAACCAAGATTGTTATTTTTCAGAATGGTGGAAAGAGATCTGGAAAATATCAGTTTATTTTAGATGGTCAACAAATTGAGATAACTGACCAAATTAAATATTTGGGAGTTCTTTTTTCTCGCACTGGTAATTTTTCGTTGCACTTCAATAAGGTTAGGAATAAATTTAACTTACAAATTATTGCTCTTTTGTCATTAACTGCCAGAATAAAGGTTAATTTTTTACAGATTCATCTTCGACTTTATGATACATTAATTCGCTCTTCTATGGGGTATTGAATTTGTTAATAAGATGGAAAATTTAAGAGTGAATTTTCTTCGAAGATTATTACATTTAGAAAAATCTGTCCCAGGGTCTGTTATTCGACTTGAAACATCTATATGGAATTCAGAAGTTTTTTGGATTAAATTGATTTTAAAATTTATTCAAAGACTAATATCTAAAGAAGCAGATTATCTACCCAGGATTTTCTTATTAAAAATGTTTGAGCTTCACCACAGAAAGAAATTAAATTGGTTTTCGAAAATAGTTCTTTATTTGAAAGAAAAAGGGATTTATTTCAATAGTTCTACTACAACTTGTTTTTCAAATGAAAATATCAAAAAATATCTGGACGATTTAATTATAAATTTAAAATCTGTAGATGAAAGATATGCTTTGTCTGAAAATTATATTTTAAGATACCAATCAATTATTTGTAACTATTTTTGTTTTAATATTCCTTGGAAGATGAAAACTATGTTTGCTCAGATTAGATTAAATCGTTTTAGATTACTCATAAACCAATATTATGTAAATTTGCAGAATAATTTTTGTATAAGATGTGGTTTACATTCAGATAATTTAAAAATTCACATCCTGAATGAATGCCAATTTGGTGATAATTTAAGATTAATGTTATTTAAGGATAAGAATCCCAGTGAAATATTATATGCTTACCCTTTGTTGCCTAAATCGCTATTAAATTTATGTAGATATTTATTAAGATATGTGTCAACTTAATTATGTGTACTATATATATTGTATTATGTTGTTTCAAATGTTTTTATGTATGTAATAATTTTTTTTTTTGTGTTTTTGTATTTCATGGTAAACCCCCCATGCTAATAGCCTTTGTACTAATAAAGCATTAAATAAATAATAATAATAATAATAATATTTCAAATATGGTGGAAATTGTTTAACACAAAAATGGATAATATGAAAAATTAATTAACACAAAACATTCTTGCACTTCTGGCCAAAAAGCATGCTTTTCCACATATTAGAATATTGTTAACATGATATTTGAAAAAAATTCATAAATCCAGCAACTTGTAAATCGAGAACTACCTATAATTTGTATATTCACTGTGATCCTCTTTAATGAGGATTTAAACTAGTCAATAGCAATATGAGGTGTAAACAGTTTTATCTTATTTCTCTCATAAAACATTCAAATATATGATATGTTTTTACTTTATTCAAAAATGTACTTATAAATACCAAAATCAAAGAAAAATTTGTTTAATGTTAATGTCTGAAGCAACAAAAGAAATGATTCAATTAAAAACACTCTGTGATAAGATATGAACAAAATATATTTGTATATTATACAAATAAATATTTAAATGAATTATGAAAAATAATTACAATCTATTTTTGATATTGATGATTAGTATCTGGTATTTCTTATATAAAATACAGCATATTCATAATAGGTGTATAGTCTAAATATTATTTAATTAAACTTACATACAACTCAATCATTATGTTGTGATACAAATACAGGGAGCTAATAGATTAATTTATTTATTTATGTGTAAATTTATACAAAATTTAACATTTTGTATATATTTAAATTAATAACTAAGTATATTATGAGGAGAGGCCAAAAAGTTCTTACCCTCACCATATTGTATGTGTGCTATAGATTTGTAATTGTAAACATGATAGGTTATTGTCTTATTAATATGAATGCCTTTTTTATTTTGGCAAGTCCTGTTTAACCAGAATTAGAAGCTTGATAGCAGGTGTTATGCTGGGTAAAATTGAGTTTCAAGCCGTGATACGGTTCCTCTATCTTCAAGGGAAAATTACAAACTACAAAGAGATGTCAACTGTGTATGGCAAGGAATGTCCATCATATGAGACTATGAAATAATGGAAATAGGAATTCAAATGTGGTCATACCAGCCTATGGGATGGCTCAAGACAACAAGATCATGTTTTTTGTGTATCAGCAAAGGTCTCATATTGATGGATTACTTACAAAAAGGGTCAACAATAATAGGCATAATACAGGAACCTACTATAAATAATGGAAAAAAGACATCATTTGTAGTAGATATGAAGTGTAGTAAAAACCTGGTTTGCTGTGAAAAGATATGTTGCTGCTAGCTAATAATCACTTGCACACTGAGTTGTAGAAACAGTTACTTTTCTGTGCAAATATAACTATGAAACCTTACCTTATCTCTTGTATTCTCCTGATCTAGCACCTTCAGACTTCTTCCTGTTACAAAATATGAAAAACATTTATGGGGAAGAAGTTTTTTCAATGATAAAGAAGTCATTTCTGCTGACTGATTTACTTCCAACTGTGTGAGCATCCTATCTCACTTGCCAATGTGTCAATGATGAATTTCTATTGACATGATTCATTGCCTCAACACACTCCACAGATGCAGTAGTTTTTCAAATTCCACAAGCCAGTCCAGTCAATCTTCATTGATGATTTTGTGTGTGCATTGGCAAACTTCTTTGCACATTTATGCACCACTTGTTGCGATAATGTGTGCTACCCATATACAGGAAAAATTTCTTTGTGAATCTCCTTCACAATATGTCATTTTGCCCACAAAAACCACACAACAAATCACTACTTTTTAATTGTATACTCTTCCAACATAGTTGCTATATTGTCACATGTATGGTGCCACCTACATCTTCCTTGGAAGATTTTGAATGATTCACACCTGTAGCTCAAGAGTTTCCCTTTTATCTAGTACAATCAGCATGTCCATGCTATAGGCTACCTATATCTTTAGTAGGGTTAGCTATGAGATTAAAAAATGGGGTTCAGTGAGCCATTCCTAAATTTTCCTGCAAGAAGAAGTCTAATAAATTTCTCTGCAGCTGACTCATTATAAATCAGTAGAAATAATTTGGCTTTCTATTCAAAGGATGTAGGATCAAATCCATGTCCAGATTGATAGATAAAATTAGATAAATGTTATTTCAAGAAAAAATATTCAATATATATGTGAGATGAAAATTACAATTTATATACAAATTTATTGATAATGTAAAAGCAAAATAATACAGTCTAAAAATGAATTTGTTCACTTTGTTGGGTCTGGGACAATGATATTAAGTGCAGAACAACATTAACATAAGATGATGAAAATCAGAGAAATTGCATATATTATGATTATATATATAACTTCAATTTTGGTTAATATTCTAACTGAAAATGATCTTGCTAATAGCAAGTTATTTATATAAATAATTTACATAAGCTTTACTCAAGTTAGTTGTAACAATTATCCAACAATGTATAAAAAATCTACAGAATTGATTATATTTTCACAGTTACATTAATTTCTTATGGATTATGAAAAAATATTAAAATCTAATTATAAAGTCAGATTTGTTAGTACAGATCAGCTTCAGTATCCACAATCCAAAGTGCTTGAGAGTCAGAATGTTTTGGATTTTGAAATATATGTTATGGTAGAATTAAAGAAGTAAGAAAAAATCCACTTTTCCAGAAAAATTCTTTTTTATTTGATATAAAAAACAAGAATATATAAATATATATATTTGCCATCTTTGGTAGAATGTTAACACTTATTATCCATAGGATTATCACTTAGATTTTTTTAATGTTTTTAATGATAGACCAATACAACAAAAAATAAATAGTAGTCTACCATTGACAATGTTTGATTGTCTACTGAATCATAACAGTGCACATGATTGTGCTCAGACTATTGTGTCATCTTTCATGGCATGAAGTGTAGTCATAGTCTTATCCAAAAGAGCTAATTGCTCTGAAAGTGAAATTACGGATTTCAAATATTTCAGATTGGATATATGTTATACAATGATAAAACAGCACAACTTAGCAGTAAAGAAAAAGAGTGTTATTTAAACTTTGCTAACGTTTTCGGTCCTAGACCATCGTCAGGCACAATTCCAATACTAACAGAATTCTAAATTAGAATGTTACAGGCGTTTCTATAGTTTGATTATGATTTTAGAATACATTTGTTTAAATTATATATGGATATATATAATTTAAACATATATTGGATATATGTCTATAGGAAATTGATTTTCAGTTTACAAGTTATTTTATAAGCAATTTCCAAGTCTAAATTAACATGTAAAATTGGGAACTACCTATAATCTGTTTATTTGTAATGATTTTCAGCAAAAATATAAACCATTTACTGTATAATATTTTTGATGTCACATTCTGGATGAGAGTAAGAAAATAATGCTTTCATTTTCTTTGTGAAGATTAAAACTGATGCAAGCCAAAAAAAAAATTTCTGTTCTGTAATAAACTTTTGTTATTTAATATTTCTACATGTTTTTTTCTTATTTTTTTTATTGGCAAGAGCAAGTACAATTGTTTATAATTATTTGGAAGAAAAAGATTATTTTTTTTTATTTTTAGGATGACAGTGGTAGATTTTCATATTTGGCCACTAGACTTTACATATATTAATGAAATAAAAGTTATTTTAAAAGAACTTAAAAATTGACATTTTTTTTTAATAAATTGACTGAACTAAATTATTTAACTAATAGTATTTAACTGGCATTTCTTTTAATCAGAGAAAAAATATAAATCCATATCATTGTGTAAGTGCAATCACCATAGTCCATCTAGCCTCAGTAATTTTTGATTCAGAATTTGTTAAAAAATTACTTTATATTACTGGTACATATTAAAATTTTGTACCAATAATATAAACTAATTTTTAAAATCTGAAAAAATAATTATAAAATTATGGAAAATATTTTATGTAAAATCAAATTAGCATAAGTTCAGTATTATGTAAATCAACCTAAGCTGTATAATATCAATATAAGTATCTCTGTAGTTACAAATATAGCAATGTTCATAATTTGAAATTTACTTTTTTATGATGAAATTTAATGATACCAAACCCCTGTATATAGTGTATTATGTAATATATATAATCAATTAAACCAAAAAGAAATTTTTTATTTTGATATAAATTCTCAATTATAAAAACGTTTAGTAGAAGCTTCACTAACTTGAAATACTGTATAAAACTTCATAGTTAATCTGTAACATATTAACTAATTATGTACAAGTAGTTTTATATTAAATTTTTGGCTAGATAATAGTATCATCATAATTAAAATTTTTGTACAATTTTTGAATTTTTTTTTAAATATGAAAATAAAATGGCTTGTATGTGTAACATATTAACTAATTATGTACAAGTAGTTTTATATTAAATTTTTTGCTAGATAATAGTATCATCATCATTAAAATTTTTGTACAATTTTTGAATTTTTTTTTAAATATGAAAATAAAATGGCTTGTTCCCATATGTGAAAGTTAGTAAAACTGATATCCACAACTAGAAGTATATCTGCAGTTGTGAATGATTATGAATTGAATTTTGTGATTGTTTTCGTATATTCGTTATTAAAGATAAAAATGATAAAATTTTGTCGAGTGAGTAAATCATTGAAATTATTTGAATGATATGGTTCAAGATATATTAAAACACTTTATATAAATATCTAAAGGCATAAATGATATCATATTCTTTCATATTTTGAGAACGATTTTAACCAAATTTGTTATGCTGTAATGTTATGTGAAGTATTATTAGCAATATTATTTTTAGTTAAAATGCAAACCAAAAATGGAATTTATGCATATGTATAACTTTGCTTCCAGTTTATGTAATGTGATATAACTATTTTTAATGTTGAGTTAGTCTCAACATTAAAAATAGTTATATCACATTACATAAACTGGAAGCAAAGTTATACATATCCTTAGTGTTTGATATAGTTATAGCTCAACAAGACAAGATATTCAAGGAAAGAAAAATTTATTTATGAAAGTTTATTGTTTGCAAATTTTAGGATATTAACATTGATTTTTGTTATTAATATTAGATATGAAATATTAGTTAATATAAGAAAGAGTTCTAAACACATTTTATCATAAAATATAATAATAAAATTTTATATAAAAATGAAATTTCAAAAAATAAAAATATTTTTGTGAAATTGTTTCTAAGAATTTTTTTTTCCTGGAAGAAAAATATTTCTATATAAATTAGTTAAATTTTATAGGCCTGCAATAATATAAAATAAATTCTATAATAATTTTTTTGGTAGATATAATATGAATCAAATTTGTTAAAATTGAATATTTAGTTTTTAACTGATAAATAATATAATATGTAAAATTCATTATACAGTAGTTTCGATTATCCAGTTTTTGTGAATTAACCAGAGTTAATAATTGACCCGCAGTTGATGTTTAATTATCAATATTTTATCTTAGACAAAATATCTGAAAGATTTTAAATGTCTCTGATTCTTTTTTTATTATATTTTAGATAATTGGCAATCAAAATTTAAATCAAATTAAGAAATATTGCAATAATTTCTTGCTACAAATTTATTTACTTTTTCAATAAATAATAGAATATTGGAATATATGTTTGTATGCAATTTATTTTCCAATATTAAGTGAATATTGATCATAATTCTGATTTTTCTTTGAATATTTTGCAGATTATATGAGAAATCTGTTATTCAGGAAAATTAATTTCCTGATTCCCCCAGTTAATTGGGAGCCTTCTATATTTTAAAAATTAAACTTTTCATGTATTTTTAAATGCTAGATATTTATAGAGAGAATCAATTTTTACAAAAATAAATATTGTAATTGGCTTGTGGGAAAGTACAGAAAAATCTGTTATACAATATGATTTATTATTAATAACCTGTGAAGAGTTGTCAGCAAAACACTTTTAGTTTGTTAGCAAAAATTATTTTATTTTTATAATTTCATTAAAAATCACTTACTACTATTTTTAGATATTTAAACTAAATATTAAATAATAGTGATTATATTTTTGTGAATAATACTCTAATATTCATATAACATATTTAGAAATATTGCTTAATACAATATTATTAGCCTTGAAATTTGTAGAATTTTTATTTAATTCAAAACTATTTCATATCATATTCAGATATTATTAAATATTTGTATTTTGATGTACATTAATTTTATAATAATTAATGCAAAACAATGCAAAAATTAATAATGAATTTTTTATTTATTTGATTAGCATACAGTGTGTGGGATTTATTTTGCAGCTTGGCCAGAATATGTAATATACTCTGCTATTAATTGCATCATGCTAGTCAGTTTTCTCACTTTATCAGTTTTAAAGTTTTCTATATCTAGTCCAAAAGAGATTTAGTAGAATCTGATAGTATGGACAGCTGTCTAATGTGCAGTTATTTCTGGCAGCATAGATATCACATCCCAATCAAGCCATAAAAAAATTAATATTCTGTAGAAGAAAAAAATTGAGTTTATCATTTTTTTCCTGTAATATGTTATACAACGATATGAGTGGACATAAATCTATATTATAAAAAGTTATTCTCATATAATATTTAGTTACATTGTATTGATTTCAGTAACTTTTTATAAAGCTTGAGTAAATTTATTAAAATTATGTTATTAAGATATTTTTTCTATTTTTATACAGCAAAAATCCATGATAAATTAATGAGTTAAAAAATATAATTGATTTTTTTATTGATTTCATTTTCTGTTCTAAAAGAAAAAGAATGAGAAAAATATATAAAAAGTATGTTTTCTTCTTTTTCAGAATATAGCTCAATGGAGAAAAATGGGATATCAAAATTCTCCTGAACATGAAAATTTCCGCCAACTTCTTCAAGCACCTGTAAGTGATGCTCAAGAAATTTTGCAGAGTCGTTTCCCAATGCCAAGATACATTGATTGTGATCAAGGAGGTTCTCAGGTACAATAACTAAAATTATCATTTTAGTTATTGTATAATTAATCTTGAAAAAAATATCTGATTTTAATTCTGATTTTATAATTTTAGGCTCGTTTCTTATTATCAAAAGTCAATCCATCTATTACTCATAATAACATGTATAATTGGGCTCAGGTAAGAAAATAAATAATAAATATTTAATTATTATTCATCAAAGATAAAATAGGAGAAAAAATCATTCTATACTACATATAAAATGATTTGTATATATAGTAGCAATAAATAAATTATATATTTACATCATTCTTTATCATCAAATATTAAAAGTGTGTATTTTTATTTTAATTACAATATTTAGGATTTTATCAATTAAATGAAAATATTTGCTGTTTAATATAGATAATAATCAGCTCTCTCTATTTAATGATAAATTTATAAAATAAACTGATAGAATTGATTAAGTCTGTCTGTAAAAATTAAAAACGAAAAATTTATGAAAAATTTATACATTATAAAAATTAAATTTGAATTGCATATTAAATTCTAATACGGTTGAGTCTCTGTAGTCCGGCCCTTTGCCAGTCCGACACTTTGCGAACCTTCGTGCCGCACACATGAAATTTTCATGTCACAAGGTGTCAATGTGCAAGAGCAAAAGTCTGAAGCTAACAAATTAACAGTCGCTATTCATTTGTTGTGCAGGCATTATAGTTGCACTAATTTTTAAGCTCAGTACACTGTTTGCTGTAAAATAGTGTGTTTTTATTGTATCAGTGTTTGTTGTTTATCATTATATAATGTCGGAAATCGGAAAAAGTGAAAAACGAAAACACAAGACATTGACTATGGTCAAAAAAGCAGAAATAATTAAGAAACTTGACAGGGAAAAAAGTTTAATGACTTAGTTTCATTGTATGTATTGGAAGTGCACCATTTATGATATTAAAAAAATTAGGATAAAATTGAGGAGTTTGTGAAAGATTTGAACAGCAAGAGCAGTAACAGTAAAGTCTGAATAAACTGAGTGTATTTATTTGTGTAATTCCATTTTTTCATTGAACATCCAATAATCCAACAAGTCCCGGAACCATGTGTGTCGGATTACAGAGACTCTACTGTAATAGCTCATTCTATCAAATAGATATTTTGTTTGCTTTTTTGTATTCATTATGTTTTTATAATAAATTAGTATGGAGTTAATTAAAAGTTTACATAAATTTTTAAATGGAAAAATTCTAAAACATAAAAATAATATTGTTATGATTAAAATAATGTTTCTACTGTTTTGTTGTTTCACTGGTGTTAACTGTAAATACAATACTTTGTTTATAGTAAACTGAAAGTTATTTATTTCAACAATTGAAAATGTTTTGCCTAAGTAATAAATTAACTTTTCCTCTCTCTAGCTTCTATATTTTATGTTTTAATGATATATAATATGAAATAATGTGCAAGAAAATATATTTAAAATATTTTTATGATACTAATTATATTATTTTAAATATTTCTTAAATTTTAAACAAAAGTGATTATAACTGATGATCTTTTTACACATTCAGAATGGTTATAATTTGTATCATTTTCGCCAAAATAGAGTATTTAATGTTAGAGATTTGCCTTTTATGATAATTATAAAGATTGTTAGAAATACAGGCAATTCTTGGTTTAAGTTTTTTTCAAATATGAATTATTCAAAAAAATCAAAAATATGAATATTAATTGCAATAAATAAATGCTAAACATCCATAAAAAAAGCATTTTAAACCACATATGTAGCCATACAATGTAATTCAACTGGATTTATAGCAAAATCAGTAAAATCAAAATAACATCATAGAAGTGGAAGTAGCATACCCTCTGATTTTATCAGTTTATTATATAAATAATTTCCATTTCCAGATTGTGCCTAAAGTAGTAATTCATTTATATTAAAAATCATCAACTTCTCTGTTAATAATAATCAATAAAATTTTTTTAACATTTATATAATATAAATAATTTCTTTATTATTATAATTTGCTTGGTTTCAAAGGCTGTTTTCATTTTTCCAGATAAATAAATCTTTGCTTATTCATAAACTATTGATTTTATTGGCCTTTACTTAATTTTATTGTGACGAAATTGCATTGTTGCGAACAGCCTCAGATTTTAACATTATATCTATGAGATATTGATTTTTGATTTAAGAGTTCTTTACTTTGCAAGATTAGTCCAGGAATAAATTAACTTGTAAAATCAATAACATTCTATAGTTCATTAAATTACTTATTTTTCTTATATAAGTGCTATAGAGGAATAAAATTTTTATTGTTATTTGCCAAAAAATTTGAATATAGAAAAAATTCTGTTAAAAATATCATTTTATCATCAAAATATTAAAGATTTTTATCTCAGACCATGACCATGATGAAAAATTAGACCTTAATTTATATTATAGTATAAATTTATAAATATATATATAAATTATACTTTATTTAATTTGCTTGATTTTAATGACTATATTATTGTTTCATTAGATAAATAAATCATTGTATAGTTATAAGCTATTTATTTTATTGGCTTTTATTCAATTTTATTGTAAGCAAATTGCATTGCTGAAAACAGAATGTTATGTCCATAGGAAATTGACTCTTTATTTATGAGTTCTTATTTTACAATCAATTTCTAGGTCTGAATTAATTTTCAAAGTCAGGAATTACTTATATTAAAAAATATGAATTACGTCATAATTTGAAATTTTAATTTTATAGCAAACTTCAGATGGTGGAAAAATTTGATTAAATGTAAAGAATTGTAATCAATATGATATAATTAACTGAAGCAAAATTAGTTGATGCAACTAATAAGTCAAAAACATGCATAGCACTAGACAAAATTTTTTTTTGGCTAATAATTCTGTATATATTTTTGACTTAGTATTTGTACAGAATACCTGTAATTGCAGTTGATTCAAAATTTTCAGATATCTTGAGAATTATTTATTTATTATATTACTTATTGATATAAATTAAAAATTACTTGTATTTTCAATATCTAAAGTTAAATATATTTTTGTTAATTTAACTTTTAATATACAATAGATTACTCCAGCACTAAACAGCAGTGTAAATAAGTCTAAACAGCACTGCTGTTAGTGCTGAACTTATCTATTGTATATTATAAGTATTTATGCAGTTTTTATGTTAATTAAGTATTAACTTTTAATTTGTTTAATTTTAAAATTATAGAAAATTTTATTCATACTTACTGGTAGTAATATTCTTAGTAATCTCCCAGCTTGCAACATTACCACTGACTGTTTTTACTACTACTTCATAAGTATATCCTGGTTCTAAGTCTTTGTTAAATGTAATAGTGCGTTCTTCATTTCTATCAACCATTTGTCTGAATGGTGTACGAAATCCAAGTGATATTTGATATCTATCAAATTCAGAAAAAGATTTTGGTGGTGACCATTGAACTGTGAAGGAATATGGAGTGATGGATTCAAGATTCACAGTGACATTTGTTGGTGGGAGTGGAACTGAAAGAATTTATTATTCATTAAGAACTAGTTGTTATAAAATTATTCTGAAAAATAATTTTTAAAAGGTTTTAAATTACAATAAAAATAATCCAGAAAATAGAGAGAAATTTTAAATATTTTTATCAAAAGCAAAATTTATAAAAAAATTCTATATAATAATCAAATTATTGATTATTGATAAATAATTCAATATGTCTTCTAATGATTAACTAATAAAAAAATATAATTAAAAAAAATATTTTGGCAGATTTTTTAGCCATTCTTGCATACTTCAATAAATTAGTTATCTTCATCAAATCATTTTTTAAATGATTTTTAAGGTATCAAAAAACCAAAATTCAAAAGCCAATAAGGAGATTATACAGATAAAACTAAAATTTATTAGTGTACAAATAGTATATTCCTGAAAAATGC
The DNA here is from genome assembly GCA_000484575.1 of Olivierus martensii. NCBI lineage: Eukaryota > Metazoa > Arthropoda > Arachnida > Scorpiones > Buthidae > Olivierus > Olivierus martensii. The sequence goes on from AYEL01071602.1 coordinate 14,133, forward strand.
TCATAAGTTAAATTCTCATACATTGGAAACTAAATTATCAATAATTTAAGCTGAAAAAATTATAAAGCATTCTTGAATCCAAACTGTATCCATTTTTCATTGAAATAACCTGAAATACTACATAAATAACAACAAAATTACTTCAATAATTAGTATTAATTTTTATAATACAATATAAACAATGTAATTTTTTATTGAAACTTAATAAATAGGCTTTTAGCTAGTGTGAAACATTATATAGACTTCTATCGGTGCAGACTTTATAGTCAAACTATTGTTTATCATTTTAGGATAGATTTTAGAGTAAATTTAAAACTAATGAATGTTTCTAGAACATAAAGAACATATTTTAATCACAATATTTTAAACTGAAATCTGCTTCCAGATTTAAAATAAAATTTCCAATGAAAATTAATACATAGTAGTTCCCATTTTATGATAATTTAAATTAAATCATATCATAATTTGTAATTTTATAATCAAATACTCACTTGTTCTATATTGAGCTTCTGTTGGATCACTGATCATATGAAGACTTACTGTATGTACAGATATATTATATGCACGACCAGGAACAAGACCATAAAATGCAGCTTGAGCTGGACCAGGTGGTTTTCCTTCTTTTTCAACATATAAAACACTGTGATTGGCATCAGGTGGTGAAATTCTTACTTGATAACGATCAAATACACCAGATGGATAGGGTGGTTGCCATAATACTAACAAAGTTGTATCATTTCGAAACCAAACAATAAAGCGACCTGGTGGGCTTGGTTCTATATAAAACAAAAATTAATAATATTTAAAAATTTTCAAAATATAATTAAACTAGCTGTAATACCCGGCATTGCCAAGTTTTGTTTATAAATCATATATTAAAAATAATTATTTGACTGCAATGGCGAATAGTTGCATTCGTGCTAGAAAATCGGCCATCCACTAATCCATATTGGGCAACAATCTATTAATAGTAACTCCCGTTTGATTTCCGCCGAGTTACAAAATCCAATATTATAGCGATGTATCAAAGCCCAGTTTGATTTATTTCTACCGTTTCTGTCATTTTTTAATTCTGAGGGATTTGCCCTTTTTATGCCTTAAATCTATATAGCCTATTCTTTCGTTTCTTTTGGTTAAACGTATTCTGAAGAAATAATTCTGGCACGGAGGTTGGCCATATCCCGGCCACCGCCCGCTTACCTTCATCCCAGATAGTAATATATCGTTTGGTATATATTTTTAAAACTATGTCGAACAGTTTTCGGAGAGAAAAATTGAGATAGAAAGCGTACAAATATATATTCTCCGAATAATTTTTACATTTATGTCAGATATAAAGCCAGATAAAAAAACAAGGTGATATTCGACAGAAGAATGACTGGTATCTTTCCAGCGATACACAAAAATATTGATATATCCTAGTAGAAAATTCTGAAACTAACTCGATTAGTTATACTTTCGACTCCGATTAGATATAGACGTATATTTTAGCATCGAAAAGAGTGCTTGCTGTCTAATAAATTAGATGGTGCCCTATGCCATACTTCGATTACTTTGTCTCCACTCTCACAGAATGGGAAATCCGCCATCTTTGGTGGTTATCGAATTAGTGTCAATTTCGAATGAAAAAATCGGAACGGCTAATAACTCGGTCCGATCAGTTGGTACCTACCATAAAGACAAATTTTATTTTAAACTCCAATGGTGGTGGAAGTGGAAGAATAATCGGGACGGAATATATAGGCGTATAGGATGAGTTCAGAAAATGCTCCCAGAAATCTCCGCTGGGGAAGATAAGGAATGACGTCACCAGCCGTGGAGATGGCCAGACAACAGATTTGTCGAAGGCCTGGGAATAACAAATCCCGTTGTCTGGCCGTGTGACGTCATTCTTTAGCTTTTCCAGCGAAAACTTCTGGGAGCATTTTCTGAACTCCCCCATAGTCTTCGGACGGGGATCACACTAGAGAAAACAAATATTATCTCCCGAATTTTCCGCTATAAATTCCGGTCGATCATCCACGATTAGTTATCTAATGGCGTGTTTTCTTCTACGTTGTATTGTTTACGGTGGCCAGGAGGTTATCGTCGATAAAATGGCAATAAGGGAAGGTTTTCCAGCCGCCTTAGGTAAACTTACAGTATTTGGAGATTATTTCTTCACCGATTTTGGGAGTCTCATTCCGTTTCATATATGTGAGTGGAGGACAAGGAATTCCATTATTCTAATCAAATTTCGACAAGATATCATCTAAAGAATTGAAAATAATAACACGAAAATACTTCTTTCCAGAAATATTTTTACCGAATTTTAGAAGAGATGGCCGACTATCGACGGTGAATAATTCACCAGTTACACTATAGGACGTCGAGGAGATAGAGGTCTTAGGTAATTTTCCAAAAGTCAAAAATTGTTTGGAATATTTTTCCGAAAATAAAAAACAAATAAAATGGTTTGAAGCTAACAGTAAAATATGAATTTATAAGCCACGGTAGATATATATTGTTTTCAGACAGATGCGTCCGTTCTTGGCCAATTTCAATTTTTCTCTTTGGTAAATACACATATATGTATATATAAATGCGTGATGTTATTAAACAAATTCTAAAATTTGTTGACGTAGCAATTTTAAGATGTCGATGTCGGAAAACAACATGACGTAATAATCAAATTTGATAAGAGAATAGAAATATAGAAATATGGCAACCGTCGACCAATTACAGCCGTCTTTTCTTGACAATAATTGACTCGGTGAAATTGTCAACTAGTTTTATGACGTTTGGTTTTATTACAGAAAAATAAAATTAAATCCAACTAAATATCGGTCACATTTTATATATTAAAGAAAAATGAAATCGGTGACAGTCGATGAAAAATTCTAATAAGAAAAATATTCTATGACATCTAATCCGATATTACGGTGTAAAGATAAATACGAAAACAGTTAAATGATAATGAATTAGTATTCGTATGAAGAGAGGACGAGTTTTCTCCACCTAAGTAGATTCGTTCGAATTTGGATTTTCTGCTGGAGTATAACTTCTTTGGCCATAAAACTATTAATAATTCCATGCTGGCCACCCACTTTGGTGGGAAAATATTTAACCTTCCTAAATCGGTTCCTCCCAATGTTGGCCGAGAAAACTAATGTTTCTGTAATTGGTTTAGTTGTCTCTTTTATAACTGGTCGATTCTGGGTCGACCCAGCTATAAGGTGATCGAATAGTATATATTTATTTATTTAAACTTCCCATCTAAATACGTTATATATTACGCGGAATAAATGGAGGTCAGGTAGTTCGAATTAAGAATAAAAAATGAATAAGAAAATAATGAAAGTGATAATATAGTTTATAGAGAGTATGAGCCGGCCGGGCGCCGCTAATCGACAGGCGCCTGGAATTATCTGATTTTTGGTGCCGCTTTTACCGATTATTTTGGTGGCAGTAAAAGCTTTTAACGCCGGGAAATTGGATGGAACGACTTTATTTTTCGTCAGCATCGGGGTCAATCGACAGGCGCAAAAAAGATTTATCGCGCGACTTCCGCTACATTTTATTTATTTTTCTTCTTCCCTACCGGATAAAAGATAAATGCCGCTCGACACCGGCCAAAAACGTGATCCGGGTAATGGCGTCCCGTTAAAGGATTTAATAAACCAGTCATTTGGATGTCCCATGAGTTCAGAAAATTGGAATAGAAAAGCTGTGGGTCAGTAGTTAGTAAAATATTAAGGAGAGACAACGTAGGTGGGGTTTTGACAGCCGTAGAAAGACGACGATCGGTGGAAATGGGAGAATAATTTCCGTCTTTCGACTGGTCAACGTATGACGAATCCAACACTAGTTTAATAATACGGTACTGTAGTCGGAAGCGCTACAGCAGCGATAACTAGCGGTGGGTGTGAACTGATACGAAAAACACTAGATAAGAAGAGTGGACCGATGCGCGGAAAACCCGCCAAAATATTTCTTCGACCATACAATTTTCCATTCGATAGATAGCCAACCAGGCACAGAATCCAGAGGAGTTAGGTGTGGACGGTGGCTTTTCACCGCCAATCTATTAGAAAATAAAGTTAACGTATTGTATTTATATTAGGAGTTATTTCTTCCGAAAATACCATAATTAAAGGTAAACTTAATTATTAAAATAATTACCGGTCGGTAATTTTTAATTCACCACGCCGCGCCACCTATTAAAATATCGGACTATACCATTATAAAACATTTAGCGTAATTACTGTATTTAGATCAAGATTTAAAGAATTTCCTGTTAAACAGCCGTAACTATTCTCCGGCTTATCCGGACAATAAAGTAAATGTACAATTTATTTTTCACGTCAGCATTAACCCATTATGGATGGATAACGGTTAACCAATATTAAAACGCGGATTTATATTAACCCGTTAAAAATATTTATATAATAAACAATGGCATAATTTTATTAGATATAAACGCTGTATATCTAAAGTTTACCGAATTACTTCTTTCCTTCTACTCAGTATTTTTATACAACTTTTCCTCTAACGGCTTTAGCGTAATATACCGATATAGGGAAATAACAATACAGAATTGCTTCATAAAAGCCGGCTTCTCTGAAAAGTCTGTTGTGGAAGAAGTTAATGTACTGTCACACATTGAGGAATGTTGGAACCAGTTACAGTCAACAGGCACAATAAATGACAAAATCTCACTTAATGAATATTTAAACGTGGATGAAGACGTTATTGTAGCATAATATCCGACAGATGATGACATTTTAAGTTCAATAAAAGACAGTGAAAATCAAGATAAAGACAATGAGGCAGATGAAATAGAAATTCCTAAACCTTCCAAAAAAAGAAAGAAATGGCTGCATTTGAAATGATTCGCCAAGGGTTTTGATTTGCAGAAAATATTGTCGGGCTGCCTGACAATATTTTTGAATTGCTCGATAAATGCGAACATTTTTATGAGGAATCTGCATTGAAATTTCTTCAGCAGGATATTCGAAATTACTGTACATCTGATAATTAAATACAATATTCTAAATTATCATTATTATTTCAGCTTCCAATAATGCAGTTTATGCAAAATAACAATTCCCCAGTTTCATACAAATAATTGGGATGAAATCTTTTACATAATTTGAATTTCACACAGTGGTAAAAAATAACTTTTTAACAAAAAATTCTGATTCAAAACTCCTTGGTCTAAATGGACTACAGAGACTACACTTCTGCAACATTATAAACCCATATTTTTCCTTTACTAATAGGAAGACAATTACACATGAAATGACATTACACTAGTAACATGAGATTTAATATCAATAAAAAATATATAAAACAGAAATCAAGTAAGATAAACTTTTAAATGTTGTAAATTAACAATTTATAATTTATTATTATTATATTTTCTCACCTTGATTTTTATTTTTATTCATTTAGAAGTATAAAATTTACAAGCAGTAGAAACAAACAATAATATTCAATGTTATTTCAGCTGTTGATTATTGTCATCATAAATTTCTTATAAAAATTGAGAATGTGTAATCATTCTCAATTTTTTATAAGAAATTTATGATAATAACAATCACCAGGGAAATAGTATTGAAAAAGTACAACTGAGGCAGGCTACGTGGATAGCCGAAAACGTTTTTGAATAAACGATTTATCTTACTTATTTGGCTTATTGTTTGCTTTTAGTGAATATCTAAAGTAAGAAGTTTTTCACTATTTATTTACATTTTGTAACTTATAATTTTTCTGTATTTTTTTCCTATCTTCTTTTCTGTATAAAAAGTTTTTTGAGAAATTTTTTATGTAGAATTGAATTTACATAAGTTGAAATATTACTTAAGTCAAGGAGGGTTGTATTTATAAACTGCATTATTAAAATTTATTATATGCATTATTTTATTATACTACAATTTAAATAATAATGAACTTTATGCTAATGAATTGTATTGTTATTACCATATTTATTGTTGATACTTACTTGTTGTGAAATTAGATGATGTAAAAACTTGTGATTCTTTACCATGAAATATAGTGAACAATCTTCCTTCATAGCTAGCACCAGGAATTAAATCACGAAGAGTAAATGGAGACTTAATCAAATCAAATTCTTGAGGTATGATTTCATTGTTATCTGATAATGGTATTATTTTTAACCTAAATCCTGTATAATTCCCTTTTTGTGGTGGATCCCAAAACAGTTCTACAACTTTTCCATCTTGAACATCCACTGACATATTAATTGGTGGATCTGGTTCTAAAACAAAAATAATTAAAAATTATAGTAATTAGAAACATTCATATTAACCAATTATTTACTTGCAGTACAATGAAAAAAATTAATATTTAGGCTAATACATATGTATAAAAAAACTATTATTAAAAAGCTGATATTTAAAAAAAGGTGTATTTTAATTATATATGTTGTAGATGAACTCTTAAAGAAATATTCTAAATTAAAAACAAAAGTATTTATAGGATAAAGCATATTATTTTTTAAATTTATATATTAATAATAATAAATAATAAGACATACCTGTGGATATGCTAGTGGTCCAAACTCTGTATGATGATATATTTGTATAAAATAAATGAAATGTATATTCAGTACCAGGTAGCACATCTTTAATTACAACTCCATCTTTCATTTCTGCTGTGAAAAAGGTTAGATTGGGAGAAGGTGATCCATGAGGAGGTATATAATCAAGATGTAATGGTGTATCTACTATATTCAAAACTTCCTGAGGTAACTGCAGTGTTATGCTTTTTGTCCAACAAGTCTATAGATATATTGAAAACAAAATTATAAATTACATACAAAAATATTATAAAAATATACTAAAATTTATTTTACAAAATATAAAAATAAATATTTTGTATGTTTTATTTTCAGATTGTTTAAAACGATTGCTTTATTTTAATATAGCAGACATATTTTTTATATTCCAAATATGTTTTTATTATTATAAACTCATATATTTACTAAACTGTTCAAACAGCAGACAGTTTTCATTTTGTTTCAATTGCATTTTTCATTGATTTTCTTTTTCCTTTCATTTTTAAAATAATAAAATTGATCAGTTTGATTTTTTTCCATTTTTATTTTATTGTTAATTTTGCATCTTGATAGAACTAATATTTGTTTATAATTTTAAAAATTTCCTAATTTAATTTTTATAAATCTTCTGTTAAAATTCAAAATGACTGATTAAAATAAAGAAAGATGAATACTACCACTTCAATAATGAATAATGAGATTTTTAAATTGAAATTGCTAAAATTCAATGCATTATATTGCAAAAAAGTTTTTCTATTTTGGTTCAATACAACAAATTATTTATATATAATCAAGGATGTTTGATTAGATTTTTATTGATGAATCTTATCAATAATATTAATTTTTAATATCCCTTACATAAGCAAAAATCTTATTACAAAAATGAAAACTATTGAATTTCATAATAATGAAATTCCTATCATTGTTATAAGACTAAACAATATAAAAGATTTACATTCTTAAATTGCCTAAAGCTTTTGTATTATTATATTACCAAAGAATATTTTACTAAATATGGTAAAATCTTTTTAAAAAAATACTTTTTCAAATGGAGTGAATAGGAATTCCAAGACAGGAAACAATATTAAATATTTAAATCCAATTTTTCTTCTAAATGAAACTCTAAGAGGAATGAAATTAAATTTAAATATTTAAAATGCTTTTCTAGTCCACAATTTAATAATGTTCCAAAGAGAGATAATTATTTTTTGAAAAAAAATAAAAATGTTTTATTGTAATCTATTTCAGCCTCTTATGTTTTAGGTAGAAAAATGATAAAAGAATTTAGCAGAAATGGGAATACAAAAAAATATTTCACTATACAAAATAAAAATATGTATATATAAGCAGACATAAGTTTAAAAATAATTTCCAACAATTTCCTTATTTTTATGAAGGGCTTTAACCCGTTAGCAGTAATGTTTTATGCATTTTACGGAGTAAACGATGGGTCTAGCAGTTTACATTCTTTCTCTTCTATGTTCTGTTGGCGATTGTTGTGGCTACACGAAATAATCATTATCTTTCTTTATTCTATTATTTTTACTCATAAATAATCCTAAACAATCGTGATTGGCCCACTTATGATTGTTTACTAATGCTATGAAAAAAATACATGGCGCTATTTATATATATAAAAAAATGGCACTAAACACTCGGTGGATCTCGTCATCGGAGGAAAAAGTACAAGCTATATCCTCCATTTTAGAAGGTAAAGAAGAGGAGGAAAAAAAACAGTCGGTGGATAATGGGCACAAATTGGATGCTGAAGTGCAAGTTATGCAAATATGTGCATCAACCGTTCGTTTTCCTTCTATGATTTATTATTATTCATCCGAATTTACAGGAATGTACACAAACCAATCAAAGTATTTATAAATATTCCTACATATTTAAAAATATAAAAGTAACTTTTAATTTCCTTTAATTATCTCCAAAAATAAACACATCACTTAATAATATTGTTTTCTCAAAAAATTTTAGTTATATATTTATTAAATTATATTTAAAATTTATATAAATGTTGCTATATATTTTTATAAATATTAAAATTTGGATAGTGATGATGATGATGGAAAAAAAATTTTCCGTTACTCCAAAATTGATAGGCATTATCCTGCTAATGTCAAATCTTCATCTTCTTGTTTTAGGAAGGTTAGAGGTTGTCAAATGCTTAAAACTGAATCTATAATACAATCCTTTATCGAATGATCGGAAATAATTTAGGAATGGTACTTGTTTAGGTTAGAGGTGTCCAACTTTTTGGCTTCCTTAAGCCACATTATCTCGTGCCGTACATAAAATATATACTATTTCTTACGATAGTTGTTAAGCAAAAAAGTTAATAAATAATATACAATATATGATACCACCATGGCAGATAAGCAAAAATGTCGTAGCATAATAATCTTTGATTTCTTTACCTTCAGAAATTTTTAAAAAATCATTGAGCAGGTCAAGAAGTTTTAAAATCACTGAAATAAGAAATATTTTAGAAAATGGAAATGTAGATAGGTATTTAAATAATAAAAACTTCATTAAGTACATAAAAATCTCAATGTTTTAAGGATTTTTTTGCGATTTTATGTTGGGCTGCAGGTTGTCAGTCCTGGTTTAGATCGTAAAGTTCAATTTGGTTTAATTAGAAAAAAAATTTAAATAGTCTTGAAAATCGCACTTTTAATTTTCAAAGAATTTTATTTGTGCTTAAATTCTTTAAAATGTCATTCAAATGTGAACTTGGGATCATAAATACTGTAAAATTCAGAAAATAGGTTACGTAAAATATTGTTTTAAAAATTGTAAACATAGTACTATATAATATTGATCCATTATAAAAATTTTTAACTATATTTTTTACTTATTTTTATAAAAATGTTAACAAATTTTTGTTCGGTATTGAATAGCAAACAAAAATCTTTCATCAATCACTTGACAATCACGTAACTTTCTGAATGGGATCTAATTTGTAAAGATGCATTCACATAGTTATAAATTCACTGGGGTATCTAATCTAAAATCATACAGTCTGCTTTTCATTACAATAATGGATTAAATGGTGATTACGTTTGATACGGAATCAGGATATTAGTCTAAAACCAATTTAAAACTACAGGAAATGCAAAAGTTCTCAGGACATAAGTTTGCATTCTTACAATTCAAGAACAATACTAAACGGAATTTTCATTGTTCCATTCGGTAATGTTTAATTGACGGTAGAATTCTGAATAGGATTTCCTTTTTAAATCGGAATTCCCATTAACAATAAGTAGTGTTGCGTTAACTTCTTTGTTTCAATCTCTAAACACGAGTTTGATAAATTTCTAATTTCTTCCGTAACGCTAAGTTCCCGCTTTTAAGAGTTCAGAAAAGATGCTCGTATCCATTAACTGTCACCATCCATCCGATAAATTGTAAACTGTTACAGTAGACAATAGGCAATTAAGTCAGTTCATTTTAAACTTAAAAGACTAATTGTTAATGCGGAAAAACAAGACGTTTAGAGCGATTAAATGGAAACATGAATGCAAACTAGATTAACAATGAAGACTGTAACTAGCCATTATATGAGCAAATCGATTCTAAACTATCAGGTCATCCCGAAAGTAATGTTTTCAGAGCTAAGTTTTGAAAGAATATAAACGATAAATGACTCGCTAATTTAATGAAATATACAGAGTGAAGAAAAACTTCTTCATAAAATTTTGTGTACTGATAGAGGACATCGAAACAAGTCGAAAATATCTAATGAACGTATGGTCTAAATCGCATCATTTTCGAGTTATATCCCATTAAATCTAAGCCAATCACCATCCAGTACACAAAGCGTCACGACGTGGTGCATTGCCAAGACGCGTCGTGACGCTTTGTGTACTCGATGGTGATTGGCTAACTTTAAAGGGTCATAACTCGAAAACGGTGCAATTTAGACCATACGTTCATTAGATATTTTCGACTTGTATTAGTAAATATTTGGCATTCTTATTCTATAGCTTATGCAATTATAATATTTTAAAGTGAAATTAGAATAAATTAAAAATTTTATATTAATTTCTCACAATTCATAAATTATTATTATAAAAAAAATATTGGATCCAATTTTACTATTTAATTAATTCAGTGTATAATTGTTTCTTCAATAGATAAAATGTTTCAGTTTGAAATGATCACTACTGTATCAGACTGCATTAATATAGCATAAACAGTAGCATTCAAATTGTATAATATTTTGCAGGATATCAAACTTTTTATTTGATACTGAGATATGTTCAGAGTGCCTAATTTTAATGTTCATTATCTATCAATAGGCAAAATTAAAGAGCTAAATTATTGTGAAAATTTTGGTCCAAATATCCTAAAATTAAGAGGTGAAGAAGTGTCTCTATATGTCTCATCATTTAACCGATTTTAATTAAATCTGGAATATAAGTTTTCCTTACGTAAATTAAGAATTTGTAAAAAATGCATCAGCAATAAGCACAAAATGAAGGAAATAAAAGAGCCTGTCATCCTATGCTTTTTCTACAGATCGTGTCTCACACCGATTTCGAGCAAATCTGATGTTATTTATTATTATAGCAAATATTTTCAAAAATTTCCTTACATCGGATTAATAGTAATGAGGATTTTTAAACATACATTAGATATTTTTAAGAAAAACATTGTGAATGTTTTTCTTATGAATGTTTTTTGAATGTTTTTCTTAGAAAACTATATTCATCTGAAAAAAATAATTCATATTCAATCAAATAATTCTAATATATAAAAAGTAAGCTATCTAAAAAGTTATTTTAAAAATGAGATGCGGTTGCTTCGGTTGAAATGAGGGATTTCTAGCATGAAATCGAATGCAAACTAAGCAATTTAGATCATTCCTTCAGATTTATTTTCATAATCATCAAATTTCATGAGACCATGTTCTAACTTTCTTAATTAAACATTAACAAAAATGATATAACGATTGTCGAATTTATTTGGAAGAATTCTATTTTTATTTTCATTTATACTCGTAACTCAGCACTAAAATTCTGTTAGCAAATAGATTTTCTGCTTTTTTTTGTTTGTCATTTTTGTAATGGGCTAAACATATCGCTTTTGAAACCTTTCTTTCTGTATAGAGATGATCTCTGTTGTTATTAGATGAAATTATACTATTGGCAATATAAAAGTATATAAAAATATATTATATATAAATTTAAAAATAAATATTAAATGTATGCATATATTAAATAAAAATATTTAATAAGACAAATTGTTCAATCTCACATCAGAGGCGAGATACACGATCAAAACAGCCATATTAATAAAAAATAAATTATTAAGAGTAGATATAAAAACAAATAATTCTTATGAAGAAATAAAATTAATTTGCAAAAGAGGTTCAGTTGAAAATTTTCACATATGCTTACGTTAATAATAACTTACGAATAATATTTTCGAAATATGAAAATTAAACGGAATTAGTTCTGCATCTTTTAAATATTCTAAACTTCTATTTACATCAGGGCTGTCCAACCCATGGCCCGCGGGCCGCTTGCGGCCCAGCGCGGTAATGAATGCGGCCCATCATAAAAATGTAAACGTCCTTAAAACATTGAGATTTTATATAATTAATGAAGTTAATGAAATTTTTATTATTTAAATGCCTATCTATATTTCGTATTTCCATTTTCTAAAACATTTCTTATTTCAGTGATCAAAATCTGAACGGAAAGTTTATTTAAGATTATTATGCTACGACATTTTTGCTTATTTATCATGGTGGATATCATATACAATACATTATTTATTAACTTTCTTGTTTAACAACTATCGTTAGAATTAATATATTTTATGTGCGGCCCGAGACAATTTTTTTTCTTCAACTGTAACCAAGAAAGCCGAGAGGTTGGACACCTCTGATTTATATGTTTCAATAAGATAAGTGAAATACAATTATTTCATAGTAAAAGTTTCAAATTTAAAATTTTTTATCAGCACAAACGTGTTATCAAAAATGGAAGAACCTGCATTCTTCTACTTAATTTAAATAAACATCTTTGGAATTAATAAAAAAAGAATTTCATTTTTCAAAATAATAATTTAATAAAAAAATCAATTTGAAATTTCACTCTATTATGACCATTAGATCATCAAACAACACTTAGCTAACAAATCATTACACATGCTGGCCCGCCTTTCCATTCTTAATTCGTTGGGAAGTGTTGTGATTCATTCAATCAACAAAAACAAATACTACTTTATAAAACTTAAGAAATGATAGAATCTACTTATTTAATCGTAGAACAGATTCAACAACATCAAATTACGTACGTTAAAATGTCGAAAGAAGAAAATTAAGATCACTAAATAAAAATGTTCATTTTGATTGCATAAGAGATATTAGAGTTGAAAATAAAATTTAAAATCTTCAAAAAAAATTTACTTTTAACATTTTAATCGACAAGAGTTTGTTGTGATTAAAATATTTATTTCATTATTAATCTATGTATACTAAACTTCCCTTTAACCTGAGTTGGATTCTCGCTAACATCGTTCAGGGATGGGATCGACTGTAGTTAATCTGTAATCAGCAAATGATGTTTAAATATGAATCCATGATCTTAGATGCGATACTCTATAAATTTTTAAACGCTTAAGATTTGTTCACTTACTATATCTTAGATAATTGAAGACCAAATTTATAAGAAAATTAAAACTAGAAATATTGCAATAATTTCTTGCTTCAAATAAACAAATTTCTACTTTCCTCTTCCAATGCATAATAAAATGTTTAAATAAATGTATTTCTGCAAGTTATTTCAAATGTTAAACGAATGTCGTCCATAATTTTGATTTTATATTAATATTTGAAAGATCCTGGGAATTTACTTTCCGTGATTTCCCGGTTATTCGGGAGTTTACTGTCTATGCATTAGCGAAAAAATAAATTCAAAAATATTAAACAAATACAGTATTAGAATATTAAATTGTGTAGTATATTTGGATTATATGCAGCAAATGACAATATTACTAATAGCTGAAAGAATACAGAAAATGCAACTCTAGAGGAGAAATAACATATTTTTATTAAATTTACAATAAATTACAAAAGCATGTTGATCATAATCTATATGCAATCAGTAATGAAAATAAGTATTATCCGTAGTTTTTAAAAACTGAAAGATTTCGTTAAATTTAATGATTAAATTATTTAACGTTTCGTGAAATTTGTGAAATCGTTTTTGATATAAATTATTTCTACTGACAGATTTTGGAATCTCTTTTAGAAACAGTTTATTATGTATGCACAATTTTGTTTCTTTGACTTCCAAAATCGGTTTATATAAAGAAAGTATAAACTGTATTGTCATACAATGTCAGAGTAACGAATAGAAAACAAAACCTGATTAAAATTACAGAAATAGGATTGAGAAAATTCTTACAAATAAAATACTTGATATTGATTTAAACATATTTGACAGCTAGAATACAGGGTAATTACAAAATAATTTTAAAATTTAACATTTCTCAAAAAATAAGGCATTTTTAGAACACTTCACTACAATATGAAGCGGAAGAGTGGCATTCAACGTTTTATAAACACAAGCAGACACTATATAACTAAATTTTTACAGATACTAGATATGTGTTCTGCGAATTATGGAATTATTTTCATGAATACATTCTAATCTATTCCATACATTATGAGGAATTTCGTTCATTACAGACTTAACAGCAGTTTGGATTTACTGCCTCAAGTGTCATAGATAATAGAAAAATTGTAGGAAATATTCTGGAGTTAACATAAACTCATAAGAATGATCCCGTGAAGTTAAGTGTGTCGATCTTATAAGTTATCCATATATAGGTAGGTCCTTTCAGATAAAACTTCATTCTATGTGACATCATATAATATATTTGCCATCAAGTTTCATAAAGGTGAGTCATATTTTTCCACTTTCTTTCAAAGCATTCGGCCATACCTGCCAACAAATCAGTCACAAACGGACTGTTGTACAATATTTGTTATTAATTGAAAAGTCATATTATCTGTTGTGTATTAAGCTCAACAAATTTCCAGTGTCTATGAAGTGAGCACCAAACTGCAAGAGCTAATCTATCGGCTAATGCAAGTGAGAAGTTGAAAAAGTCGAGTTTGATTTTTGTACTAATTATCGAAATTGAAAAGTTCTCTTTACTTACACAGCATTTCTATAACCAATAATATATATATAATTTGTAGACGGATTTCCACTGTTTTTTGTTAAAATTCCTAGTGTACCAACTACAGTATAGCTTAATATTCCATCCACGCCAAATTTTTGCAGAAAAATAGAATTTACTTCGTTAAGCATAAAGGATAAATCACTTGTTTATATATATCATTCTCCTATATTAAATTTACAAATTTGCACTATTATAAGCAAAAACTTCGTAAATGTGTTATGTTTCGATTTCCTTACTACTGATTAGAAGTAAATTATCTTTAACAAAATGTGAAATCCGAAAACAAAATTTCATTATATTAAAAATTTCTAACTTACTTAATGAAAATATACACTATTTCATAATTCATAATATTGTTAATGAGTGTCAGAAAAATTATTTTTGTATATTATGAATTAAATAATATTATTCAGAAACATTATTATAATAATTAAAATAACATAATAATAATGTTGTTGATATTCATTTTTATATTTATGAATAACAGTATTGTGAATTATTATTATGTGAAAACAGTAATGAGTTTATTGAAACAAACAAAAATGGCAATGCAGTTCAAACAATTCCTTGTACTTTCCAATTTTAAATGCAAAGATTGTATTGATAATTGAATTATTAATTTACTATTTTGCCGTTAAAAATTATTGATTATGGTGCGAAACGATCAAATATTGCGGTGAACTTTTTCAGATCAAATTTAAAAAGTCGAGTTTGATTTTTGTACTATATCGAAATTGAAAAGTTCTGTTTACTTACACAGCATTTCTATCACCAATAATGTATATATAATTTGTAGACGGATTTCCACTGTTTTTTGTTAAAATTCGTTATTGATTATTGATTTAAATTATTGATTATGGTGCGAAACGATCAAATATTGCGGTGAACTTTTTCAGATCAAATTTTTTAAAATATCAGTAATTAGTATTAAAATGATATAAGATAATGTCCATATTTAACAGTTATAATCAGCATCATTTTACTTTTGATATTCATCAGTTGATTTCTCTATTAACGTCATACGTGTAGAATCGATTTCAGAATGAAATGTTAACGCAAAAGTCCTGAAAAAATGAAGAAATGTTAAATTATACAGAGTTATGTGCAAGATGTAGTTGTTCAATAATTAAATATTCTCGATGTAATTCGACAACTTAATATTTTAATTTCATTGAATGTAGTTTTAGAAATTAAATCTCAATTATTAAACAAAACTTGTTTTCAACTATTGTTTATTGATTTATATAAAGAACAGTGTATTTTCGATATTTTATCTTTCACTTTTAGAAAATACTACAAGCATCTCCGGATATCTTAGGTATTCTAATTAAGTAGGAATCCACTCGGAAGAAATGAGTCCAGTAATATTTTCTTTTGACGGATTTATCAGTGAAAATAGTTTTGGGTATGATGAGTGAATAATATTGTTTATTTCATTCTAATTGAAACTCGTGATGGAACAATAGGAATTGATAGTGCTGAATGAAACAAAATGTTATCAATATTTACAAGACAATACGTTTTAAATTTCTTGAAACACCAGACTCTTCTTTTATATTCATGATATAAGAGAATGCACGGTAATTCGATTAGCATATCATAAAGCTATCGTCCACATTATTGAAGCTATTAAACAAATTTTTCATTTCATTGAATGTAGTTTTATTAGATATTAAATCTCAATTATTAAACAAAACTTGTTTTCAACTATTGTTTATTGATTTATATAAAGAACAGTGTATTTTCGATATTTTATCTTTCACTTTTAGAAAATACTACAAGCATCTCCGGATATCTTAGGTATTCTAATTAAGTAGGAATCCACTCGGAAGAAATGAGTCCAGTAATATTTTCTTTTGACGGATTTATCAGTGAAAATAGTTTTGGGTATGATGAGTGAATAATATTGTTTATTTCTTTCTAATTGAAACTCGTGATGGAACAATAGGAATTGATAGTGCAGAATGAAACAAAATGTTATGAATATTTACAAGACAATACGTTTTAAATTTCTTGAAACACCAGCCTCTTCTTTTATATTCATGATATAAGAGAATGCACGGCAATTCGATTAGCATATCATAAAGCTATCGTCCACATTATTGAAGCTATTAAACAAATTTTTGTCGTACATGTCGATATTCCATGAAAAAGTTAGTAAAACGATGATTCATAATATAATAATGTAAAAACTACGAGTATGTAGTAAAACAAACATAAAACCAATTCCTTCGTGAAATAATCGGAAATATATTACACAGAAACTCTTCAAAATTCACAGAATAATGGAGAGTATCAGTTCTAACACAATCAAGAAATAAAATGAAAATATCATAGCCTAAACATACCCATCATCTCTACAAATAAAACATATTGTTTTGATAAAACGAGAAATACAGGAGGAGGAAATACAAGACATTACTTCTTCGTATACATCGTTATCAACACTTCAATGTTCTCTATCTCATTGTAGAATTTCCTTCAAGAGGAAGTCTAGTCCTGTCTAGTCTGCTTCTCTTCGGCTAATGTTGAAAGTGCCGAATATACCGATTCAAACGAACTTAGAATTTCCTTCAAGACAAGGTCTAGTCTGCTTCTCTTCGGCTAATGTTGAAAGTGCCGAATATACCGATTCAAACGAACTCATGATCTAAAAGAAAATTATTTGTTATGTTACAAATAATAACTAATACAAGTATATTCAGTATTATTAATGTTACCTTGATGACAAAATCTTTCTTAATTCGAAAGCATCCACCAACTGAAACTCCAATGGGAACTTTAGAAAACCTTTTCATAAAATTTTCCACCTATAAGTACAAATAATGAAAACATGTCTGTAATATAGCACAGCACGAAAAGCAATGAAAGAATTTGCCGAAATTATTTTCTGTAAAGCAATTACGCTTTTGATTAAATTTTAAAAATCACTCCAGTAATAAAATCTGTGAACAAATATTTTTAATTGCACATCTCTTATCAGTATGAAAAATCAAACAACACACTCTATCATTATTAATAATTATACCGGCTTCACATTCAAGAAACTTGTATTATCACAAGCAAAAATCTCATATCATTAAAATATCTCATTCACCCTGTGGATTGCCCTCACCAAACATTGGTGAGGGCAATCTACAGGGATTTAAACTTTATTTAAATACACTAGAGAAAACTTTATTTTTTCTTATTTAAATTTGTAAATCTTTTCCTTCTTTCGCACTGAGAATTTTACTATTATTTTTTTATAGTTTGAATTACGATTCATTACCTATGGGATCGTTTTTTGTAAATATATTTCTCTGATCAACAAAATTTCTTCGTAATTAATTCAAATAATTTCATATGTAAACAGCTGATAAAATTTATTTCTCCAGTAAATTATTTTACATAATAAAATTTTTTTTGGAAATTAGAACAAATTAAAAATTACACAATAATAATACTTGGCCTAATGTAGTAGTGCATATTTTCAAATATAAGGAGTTTAATAATTCAATACTTTTTCCACTAAAAATAATTTTATTTCTAAATGTAATTTCAATCGTCAAACAATACTTACTTTCAGCTTTTCTTCTAACGAGAGATTTCTAGTTGTTAGTATTTGTATATCGTTAAATTGTCCATAAAGCTGTTGGAAATCAAATTAAATTGAAAATCATGTAAAGAATTGCTATAATAATAATAGTAATAATTTTAATAAATACTAACCTCACTTGTAAACCTGGACCATAAATAACATAAAACAATACTTCCAACAGCTAAAATTATAGCCGATACAGAAAAACCCATTTTAAATACAAATCGCATTTCTTTAAATAAGGCAGTGCAGCAGCAGAAGCAAGTTATATAGATTACAAATCCATAACATATAAGAAATGTGTACTGATACGCATCGTTTAGATTTTCAATAAAGAACAAGATTTCAGTATGTTTATCTATCAATGCATATAATCTTTCTTTGAAATTCCTAGAATCGGATTTAATGCGATAGAATTCTTCTGATAGCTTTTGCAATCTTTTGAACATTATCCATTCTACAAAACTGATCTGTAAGATATCAATACCGACTTCTTCGATACATAAAACTGCAAATATATTGCAATATACTGTGCGGAAGAATGCCTGATAACTTGATCCGCTACATTGTTTTACAGCTGGAAAAAATATGATATTGAGTATTGTCATAATGGTTAAATGTAACACAAAAATGAGTAGTATGGCTATTGAGGCTAATGATTCTAATTCACCAAGTCTTTCTTCTTTTTCTCCAACATATGAGCTTTTCTCCAAAGCAAAAGGTATTTTTCTTCTGACATTAGTGCTATGCAACACAGCGACTAACAAAACAGCTAAGAAAATGGTTATTCTGACAAAGATCGCCGTTTCATTGCTGAACATTTTCCCAATCGATTCACAGTAATTATCTTGAAGAAAATATACTATTAATAACACGGAAGCTGACCAAATATATATCTCAATAAAATGTAGATATAATTTGTATAGAAAATTCCATTGTTTACTGTAAGTATTCTTCGAATAGCAATCACAGTCTGATATCAGATTTATGCCAAATATCTTTGCTACAGACAATAATGGTTTCATCAAACACGTCGGACAAGTTGTTTGTTTTGCAGGCATCATTTTCACACTTAATTGCCAAAGACCATCTATTTTACGCAAATTTTTATAAATTTATTTTAATTCTGAAGTCCTGATTGCTGGTTAGAATTATAGCACAAAAGAAGCATCTGAAAAAATTCAGATTATCAATTAATAAATTAACTGTTAAAGGTTTCTAAAGAGAAAATTATAACTGATGTTGATAATAATTTTTTTTTAAGAAACGGAATCCATAATAATTTTCTAAATGAAAAATAATATCTTTCAGGGCCGCCGAGAATAATTACTAGCTTGTAAGAAGTCTATAGTCCGGGCGCCATTTAAAAATGCATCAATTTGGTTTAATAAAGAAAAGTCTAATAAAATATTAAACATTTATTTAAAAAAGAAGTGTAAAATAAATTCAATATTCGATACATTATATACGATACAAAATATAAACATTAAATAAAAAGAGACTTTTTAAATTTTTATTACTTTATCTCCAGTAAATCTTTATTTACCTAGTCATAATCAGTTTTCATTAAGTCATATACTATTCATAGCAAAGCAAGTCTATCAAAATACTGTTATATATAAAATATTTATTTTGACATGACTGCTTTGGGTGATAGACAGTGTCCTCTGGCGCTGTGAATTTTCGGACACATTTATGAAACATAGGAGCCAGATGGCCATGCCGTTTTCCATGTCAGGTCAGTGATTAAAGTCTCAGATGTCACCCAAATTCTCGGCGGCACTGATATCTTTAATCATCAAAAGATTCAGCTTATAGAAATTTTGCTAAAGTTTTATGAGTTTTATTATATATATATTTTTTTAAATATGCCGTATAGTCGGAAAGAAGTATGTTAAGAGTGAAACAAACCCATTAGTGATATCTTTATGTTGAAAGTACAAAATTAGATTAGCGCACACACACAATACAATAGCAATTATCAACCTTTTCATAAATGCGTACCATCAAAATCAATATTAAAATATTTGAAATATTTTTTCTTCAAATATTTTAATGTCTTGTATACAAATAGGAAGTCAAGGCTATTCGTGTACCATCAATCATCCATCATCATCAGTATTACAGTTAAAATACCACTGATTGAAAATTTCTGAGGTAGAGTACCTTTAAACTGAGAATTCATTTGTTAAATATTGAATTGACTCTCCACAGTTATTTTCATTTTCTGTTATTATTGACTTTTGCCACGGCTCGATCTGCAACCTGGTGGATATTTTTGGCGTTCTTTCAAAGGTGATCCTTATTGGGTGATCACTTGCATTTCAAAATAGAGTATAACTAAAGAGAAGTATAACTAAGTAAACTATCTTCTGTACCACAATGCTCCTTACGAGCAAGAAAACGAATAAGTTCGCATGTTTTCCCGACAGAAAAGGAATTAAGAGATTTTTGGAAGATTAAGTTAAAAATAGGAAAAGTTGTAATTAATAATTTTTCGTGTTTGTAGCAAACATTTCAAATCGTTCTGACTGTTATAAATGCTATGCCAAAACAGATTTTCATTAATTTTAATTTATATAAGTGATTTTTGATAATCAATCTGATTAAAAGCTAATTATTGGCAGATTTTTAAGATGAGACCTTTTTTTCAAACGTCATTTTATAGAATTATTGAAGTCATATTTTTTAGAATATATGCCAAGTTTGAAAAAAAACGAAGTTCCATCTATAAATCTACCAGTAAGGAAACACGATAAGCAAATTAGATCTGTTCCTTTCACTGGATGGTTTTACGCAAAGACGAATGTAGAAAGAGATCGCATAAAAAGATCTTTGATATTAGGTATTTTAGCGGTTTTTAGTATCCAGTATTTTATGTAATGTATAAAATATTATTTTATAAATTATTTAAAGAAAGTTTTTCAAACATAATGTGGATAAATGTAGTAAAACGCTGTTATAAATGTATTCCACTTTTTTAATTTTTATAACGTGATAGCGATTTCAAAGAACTGGTGTGCAAACGTAATGTTTCTAAATTCCAAGATTTTTCATATTCTAGGTTTTACATCATACGATGTAATGTGCTCAGCTTTCAATACTGCCTCTGCTATAAGACATCTCGTTATACAATTCATACGTATTTACGAATTGAAAAATTTCACTTAAGCTTACAGCCATTCTCACACTAATTATAGTTATAGAAAAACAAGAATAGTCAGTTATAACTCTCTAACTGTATAACATCATTGCTATACAAATACGAGAACTACCCTTACCGCCACCATTTTGAAACACTACAGCTCCATCTATAGGTCGTGGCAAAACTCAATTGCTAGTAATTTCATAATATTTTACAGAGATAGTAAAAATACAATTTTCTCTTTTTTTGAAGTTTACAGATTATTTGGTATTAGAAATGTTTCCCATAAAAATATAACTATATACTTGGAAAACATGAACTTACTGACCTTTCAAAATAATAACTATTATAATATTTCTTATTCGTTACATTCACTAACTTTACTAACAGATTGATCCCTGCTTTTAAGATAAATTATGGAAAGTGTCAAATTATGTAATGCAATATTGGGTCTTTCGAGAATATAATGTTCCAAAATATTTTAGAAGAATCTGTATATCCCAAAGTTTTGGTTATCATACATTAAACTGCTTTATTGGAGCATTACCAATAACTTTTCCTGAGGCCCTGCAATACCAGCAGCCGGTCGTAAAAATTCTAAATTGTTACATCCTTATACAGTTGTATAACTGTCTCTATAACTTTGATATTGTCTATATTTTTAATACTGTTTCTTATAGAATGCATTATTTTTAAAAGTAACATTAAATTATTCGTTTACGCTAAAATTAATTATTTTTATCTATTATTGTTAAATAATTTCCCATTGAATTCTTCATGTCCTGGATACATGTGCTACTGCTCTATACGATCTATTTCAAATTTAATAATAATATATAATTTTGGAAATATTCTGACATCTTGCGTGTTGAAAAATCACATAAATTTTTTGCTGGTGTCAGGCTGACGTTTGTAAAATTATAACGGAAAAAGCTCTATTAAAATATTTTTACGGGCTACATTTGTTGTGCGATTCTTACATTGATATCTGTAGTAGTATTGCGAAGTGATGATACCTAAAACAACGGTTGCGTATATTTACACTAGCCACATCAATAATAATAACTACAAATAAAACAAAATTACCTGAACAGAAATGGATGTGAATAGAGATTCGAATGTAATCCGTATTCTGCTACCCAGTTTCGTTAAAGTTGTGTTTTTCTTTTAGTCAGAGACGCTATGGCGACATAAACCTCAATTACTGATATCGAATATTTCGAAGTAAAAATAGAATAAAGTAATTATTGAATAGAATGTCTAAGATTGCCATGGAAATTTTTCTCGTATGTAGGCCACCAATAAAGCAAATTGAACTATATTGATATTATGGTATTGAATTTTATAAATATTTGGCAGTCTTATTCAGTTGTGTATTCAATTATAGTGCTCGAAAATAGAATAAAATCAATATTTAATAGCATTAAAATGTTTAAGATTGTCATGAAATTTCTACTCTTATGTAGGATTTTAAGAAAGCAAACTGAACTATACTGATATTATGTTATTCAATATTAGTAAATATTTGGCGGTCTTATTCTGTTGCTAATGCAATTATAATATTTCTAAGTGAAATTAGTATAAATTAAAAATTTCACATTAACTGTGCGCAATTCGGTAATTAATACTATATGTAACAATTATTAGATACTATTTTACTGTATTAATTAAAATATTAAAGTTGTGAGGTTCTTGAGGACGATATTGAACAGGCTTATGGCCTGCCTGCGTTCTGTGGAGTGAGCCGGTTGGATAATGAGTCCCTAAGACATTGACATAGAGTCTACGTTATTAAAAAAACATCTTCTTTATTAGAGAGTGAGAGTTTTACAAACGTAACTCCCGACAATCGTTGTAGGAGAACAAATACCTGTAGCAAGCAGGGTTTTCTTTCTGCCTTCCTTGGGTATAAATTTGATCTCTTCTCTGAGACAGTGTCGGCCGGATGGCCGCCTGGTAAAGCTTTGGCTTACCACCCTGGAGGATCCGGGTTCAAATCTGGGTCCCACACCTCCAATTTTTCAGGAGGGGTCCGGGCCCGGCTTGTTGAACCCCATCCTTCAACATCCGGTTGACCCCATCATGGGTGCTGGCCAGCCTGTGATGGGAGCTATAAATGGCCGCCGCCAGATACAGAATATCCCATGAGGATATGGCGGCGTAATAAAACTAACCTAACCTAACCTCTGAGACAGCACAGTTCCTTTTTGTCCGTTTCGTTTGGAATGATGTGCCTCGTGGAGGGCTCGGTGCGATTCTTCGGGATTCGATGATTCCTAGCTAAGTCCGGGATACCGGTAGCTGGCGATTGTTCTCACGCCTGGGCGGTTCTACTGGCGTCAACGATGCATCTTTCTTCGAGTTTATATAAAGACTTTTTCTATGTCCTCCCATCTCGAAGTTGGATGATTAACTTATGCGAGGATAGTTGAACGGTTTTTTTCTTTTTCTCGGCGGGCGAGGAACGATTCGTTCTCTGTTTCCGACTAACCAACAACTAACAACCCCCCGATGTCGGCGCATATTTTTTTTTTTGAACTTCGCCGAGCCCGGACCAAAACGTGACATTTCGCGCAAATTCTCGGACTTCAATGCTTTCCGTCTATTGTCGATTATTTCCTTCTGCAGGTGGGGACTACTGCGCTAGTCACCGGGACACCTGTACAAGCACGATCCTTCGTTCGCGATATATAATCACTTTTTGTTTCGAGATTTACGACAGTAGGAACGACGTTTCACGCAAGAAGCGTAACTCGGTGGATGCTTAACTTTTTTTAATTTCAGAGTTCATTATTCCGTTTTTCTCAGTTGCGGGAAGAAATATTTCAAGTAATTTAGTCGTTTAGTCACTATAAACATAGGTAAACACCAGAAGAAGCGTAACTCGGTGGATGCTTAACTTTTTTTTAATTTCAGAGTTCATTATTCCGTTTTTCTCAGTGGCGGGAAGAAATATTTCAAGTAATTTAGTCGTTTAGTCACTATAAACATAGGTAAACACCAACTTCCTGCCTAAGCGTCGAATTTGCCATTTTCGACGTGTAGAACGCGAAACGAATGATGTTAATATAGAAGCTTTCCTTAATTCATATTTCGATGTGAGGAAATTTCTAGCGACGATTCGAAATGACGCCATGATTCGATATTCCAGCGTTCTACGTCATTCTCATGCTTCACGTTCGTGTTGCTGAAGCTGTGTAATATGTACAATAATTAAAATTGCAATTTGCATTTCTCTCTTTATGTTTACATTAAATGAATGATAGGATCGGTCGAGATTGATATTAGATACCTCTTTCGTAATTGACAACTAATAATTTTAAGCGAAAATACAGTTAAAATCGATATTGTTCTAGATTGAAATGACTCTGATGGCATTGAAAATGTATACTTACATCACGATTTGAATATGAAAAATCGGGTTATATTTTATGATTGACATCAATTAATATAATTTTAATGTTTGTAAGTCTAATTGGAATTACAATAAGTTGAACAAACCTAGAAAATATCTAAAATTCATAAAAAATGATGATGTTCACATTATTGAACTTATCGTTTCATGTTTCGCTAATATAATGATTTAAATTAATATTATCTATCAATACTGATAACATAATTAAATTAGAGTAATGCATTTTTCGCGTGCTGAAGGAAATATATAGCTATGTAATAATTGCAATAAATCTTTATATAAAGTTGTTTGATCCAAAATGAAATGATTTCGAGTGATTGAGTAAAATTGGATACAATCATTTCAAAGTAATTACTTCTGTATAACGGATATGTGAAAATACGAAGTAGTGGCTTACAAAATTAAATCTAAAAGGGAATGCGATTCAGTATTCTTTATCGGCCTAATTTTTTTTAATTTTAATTATTGTTTTGTAATTACAAGATTAAATCGATTGAACTGATCACCTTCCTCTACGATCTCGTATAAATTTGATAAACATATGTGTCCTTACTTACTTATGTGCATCTGGAAATTTCAATCATATTCGTTTAAAGTGTTTTTTAAAAATCTGTTCAATATATCGCGTCGCTCACCTGACTCGAACAAATTCTATATTGATTAAGTTATTTTACATCTTTCAATTTCAGATCAATAGTATTTGTTTTTATGCATAACTCAGAATCACAAATGCTATCTGAGTTGGGGTTCAAAAATCTGCTTTATATAATTTGTCGTCCCTCTGAACTATCCCGTTGAATATATGAAATTATCCCGTGTTACAGGGATAATTTCATAATTTCTGTATCTACAGTATTTCTAGCTTGATTCCTAGTATTGAAATAATGCCATCTATTGCTGTTAGATGAAGTTATTTATTACATATTTGCCAAGATTTTAAAGAACCTGCAAATTAAGAGAAAGAAAAATTTAACGAAATAACATTTTTATGTAGTTACTTTACAAAACAGGTTTTAATACAACTGTTTTCTTCAGAATGATATTTTTGTTCGATATAAATTAATATTAAATTACGAGTTTGTTCCAAATTTTATCTCTTTACTTTAATAATTTTTGAAAAATATATATAAAATATAAAATTTCAAATATATTTGGTAACTGTTTTGCAGCATATTATCTTTTATTACTTTTTTAATACTTGATACGATCTTTTCACTGATCATTCAAGTACTCCGATAAGGTCAGCATTCAATTTAATATTTGATCTACATAATGAATTTAGATAATATGATTAGAATTATTCAACTAGTGCCGTGATGTAGAAACGAAATGATTCTAATAATAATTACAAATAAAATTAACCATAGAACCAACTTAAATTTAAACCCTTGCCCTCAATGTTCTTAACGAATAAAAGTATTAGTTGCCCTATGCAGCCACAAAATTATTAATTACAGAAAATTACTTGAAGAAAATTTGATGTGAATTATGATAGATTAGTAATCCGTAGAGAATGATTTTGATAATTAAATTCATCATTTCTATCTCATTTCACATTGAAACAGTTTTTGAATGTCAGTCGTTTCTTATAAAACGATATATACTTATCTAATTCATATCTATTATGATAAGACGAAAATAGAATAAAACAAAAATATTTATTAGCATTAAAACGTCTACAGTTTCATAGAAATTTTGCTCGTATAAAGGATTTCAATATAGAAAATTGAAATCCTATATGAGATAAATTATTTTTTCAATACCTATATTATACTATTGTATATAATATTATCAATATTTGGTAGTCTAATTCAGCTATGTCACGCAATTTTAATATTTGAAAATCAAATATGAATAAATTAAAATTTTGCATTAATTATAAGAAATTATCTAGCAAGTATAGAATATTAGATCTAATTTTACTATTGAATTAATTCTTTGTATAATTGTTTCTTCAATAAACGAATTTATTCAAATTATCTGTACTATATTGGATTGCATTAATATAATATATAGTAATTGCATTCAAATTGAATAATAAATTCAGGATATAAAGTTTCTTTATAATTTTGAATTGTGTGTGACGTGAATCCATGTGGTCCTTAACACTAAGAACCGCATGGTTCATCTAATCTCATAGGAGGACATCAGTAAACCATGAAAATTATTTTCATATCATATTTATTAATTACATGTTATAAAGAAACCTAATCAAAATTAAACAAAAAGTTTTAATAGGATGCGTGGTATTGCATTCATTTAACAATTTTTTATGTTAGATTTAGCATTTGTAGTAGCCAAACGCAAAATTGATTCTGCATATTCATTATTTAAACGGCATTACTACGTTGCGTGCATGTACAAATGCTTAAATTACAAATTTCACACTCATAAATACAATAAAAATACATCTGGATGGCTTAGTGACATCGTGTTGGCATGCCACGCAGGACCATAGTTCGCATCCCACGTCCGGCATCTCCTGAAAAGTTTTTCGTGGTTCTGGGTCCGAACCTGCGATCTCAGTCTTTCACCAGTTGGCTGCCTTTCACGGGAGTGAGTGCAGTCTGTGGTTGGAATATCCCCCCTTAGTAATCTTCTTGGGTAATCTTAACCTAATTTACAATTCATGCCAAATATTTACTGATTAGAAGAAATGATAAATCTGAAAATAATATTTCATTATATTTAAATTACTGATTTTCTGAATGAAAAATTTACACTATTTAAATAATTCAAAATAATGCTTATGAATCAATGAACAATATTATTATATATTATAAATTAGTAATGCTTTTCAGAAACATTAATAAAATAATTAAAATAATATAATAATAATCTTATGAAATATAATAATGCTATTGATATACAGTACGTTATTATGTTTATGAATAACATTATCATCAGTTATTATGATGTAGATAGGAAATGAGTTTCAAATTTCATCCATAAGGAAAAAATTGCACTACCTAAATAAGTGCTGAAGTTTAACTTAGGATTACATATTTAAAGCAACATCTGCAATAGTGTGATATTTTTCTGTGTGTTGTTCTTCACTTGAGATAACATTCTAAAATGGAGGGCTGCGTGAAACATACTCTCTCTTTTAGATATATCCATAGCCAGAAATCAAAGACATTGAGATCTGGTGATCGGATTGGACAGAACTGAGGAAAATTTCTTTCAAGATCTTCTTTCAAGATTCGGAAATAATGTAATTATTTCCGAACCTGGAAAGAAGATCTTTCATTGTCATCCAATGTGTGTAAATGCACCATTTGCATAAAAAATATGATCTTCAAGGAGTTTCGTTCATATAGAAAGCAAATAATGTAATTTACATTATTTCCGAACCTGGAAAAAAGATCTTTCATTGTCATCCAATGTGTGTAAATGCACCATATTGCATAAAAAATATGATCTTCAAGGAGTTTCGTTCATATAGAAAGCAAATAATGTAATTTATTAGTAAATGTAGCGAACTTATATTGACATTATGCATACAAACAGGAAATTTGGATTTTGTCTTTCTGAAAATATTTGATGGTTCCGGTCCGGGCATCGATTCAGCTACTGTAAAGTCCGACTGACTCAACCATAGATGTCAGCAGTTGTAGGCGATCAGTAATGAATTCTATTGTGTAGTAGTCAGCCAATAATTTTGAAGTAGCGTAAAAATAATTACTTATATTTACTAGAAACATGATTACATTAGTTTGAATTAAATCAGTAAATGACACTTTTCGAACAGTAATATACACTTTTAGAACATTTCACAAACTCTCCATCATGTATTGTAGATTCAACAGGGAAGTTGAAGGATGAGATTTAATGAACCTGGCTGGAGCTGAATCATTTCTGAAAAATAATTTGTGAGACATGAATTGAACCCGGATCTTTAAGGTAGTAAATGATTGCTTTACCTTGTAGCTGAGAATAGAAACGAAGAATAATAATTTAAATATTTCATTTTTGTTTTTACAGTGTGTTTTCTTTAGATTTATGTACATAACGCTTTTATAAGCAAGAAATACGTAATTTCCTCGTTTTGAAGAATAAATAGCGTTTACTCAACATTGTGCAATTTTTCTTTTTGAAAATTTATTGAATATTCTAAATTCTAGTAGTTGAAGAACGTGACCTCCATCTATAACATGACGCCTATGGAAAATCGTGATTCTATAATAGTTATGATGAATTCGAACTACGACCGAAAATTGTTAACGCTGCCCTGTCGGAATTTGGAGTCTCTTGTAATCCAAAAAATCAACTTGTTATAAAGCATCAACGTCAAAGAGTAATATATATCCTCATAAAAACACAATGTAGATAAAATATGAAAACATAACAGTCTGGCATAGTCCTTTATTTTTGCAAAACTTATTCCGCATATTCGATTCTCTCCTTCTTCATATATATTCGATAATCGATTTTTCATTGTAATCTGTTCATTATGGAAATTCCCTGAGGACAGCGAGTAGCCTGTTTCTCTTTTGCCAATGCTGAAAGTGCCGAAAATATCGATTCAAACGAACTGATGGCCTGAAAGGAAATGATTTGTTATGCTATAAATATTCACTTAATATATTTATTATTATTAATCTTACCTTGATGACAAAATCTTTCTTTATTCTAAAACACCCACCAATTGAAAATCCAATGGGAACTTTAGAAAATCTTTTCATAAAGTTTACCAGCTGCAAATAAAAATAATGAAAACATGAAAAGCAATGAATGATCCTCCCAAAGTCCAGCTGCAAATAAAAATAATGGAAACATGAAAAGCAATGAATGATCCTCCCAAAGTTTTGTTCTAAATATTTACACAATCGCATTCGGTTTCATTTTCAAAATTATTCGATTCATATAAACTAAAGGATCTCAAATCTTTTTAATCGCACCTATTTTTCAATAAAGAGAATAGAGTGCATACTTTTCAACATTAACGAATTATAGGACATACTTCTTACAATATATATAAATTTTCACAAGATGATATATTTTCAAATGCAATTCCAAGAAAACTTATTCAATTCTATGGATTTACGCACTATACTTTGGGAATCGCTAATATAGACAATACCATTTAATTTCTCTTTCTTATTTACTTTGTGATATTACTTTATCTTTCGCTTTGAGGATTTTAATGTTCGTTTTTTTTTCTTTATGTAAATTTTCAATAAAGTTTTATTACTTATCGGAACTGTTTCTGTAAATATATTTTTATATAAAATAGTTTTAATTGTGCTCGAAAAAAATTTCTTCGTATTTATTCAAATAATAATTTCCCAAATAAATAGATGAAAAATTTACTTCTTTATTATGTAAATGTTACATAACAAAAAATTGCTTGAAAATTACATAATACTGATGATAGGCATTATGTGTGAGACCATACATTAAAATATATTTTAGTACTTTTTTCTTTAAAAGTAGTTTTATTTAAAAAGTGAATTTTCAATTATCAAACAGTACTTACTTTCAAATTCTCTTTCAATGACAGATTTCTGGTCATTATTATTTGTATATCATTGAATTGTCCGTAGAGCTGTTGGAGATCAAATTCAATTGAAAACCATTTAAAGAACTACAATAATAATAGTTATAATAAATACAATACTAACCTCACTTGTAAATCTGGAATGCATATAACAATAAATGAGAGTTATTAAAATATACTTTAGTACTTTTTCCTTTAAAAGTAGTTTTATTTAAAAAATGAATTTTCAATTATCAAACAGTACTTATTTTCAAATTCTCTTTCAATGACAGATTTCTGGTCATTATTATTTGTATATCATTGAATTGTCCGTAGAGCTGTTGGAGATCAAATTCAATTGAAAACCATTTAAAGAACTACAATAATAATAGTTATAATAAATACAATACTAACCTCACTTGTAAATCTGGAATGCATATAACAATAAATGAGAGTTCCAAGAGCCAAAATCATTGTTAATACAGAAAAATACACCCTAAATCCAAAACTCAATTTTTTAAATATGACAATGCAGCAGAAGAAGCAATTCGTATAGACTATAAATACATAACATATGAGAAATAATTTGTTTAAAGCATCGTTTATAGTTTCAATATAGAGCAGGATTTCAGTATGCTTATCTATCAATGCATTCAATCTTTCTTTGAAATTCCTAGAATCGGTTTGAATATAGTAGAATTCTTCCGATAGTTTTTGTAATCTCTTGAAGATTATCTGAGACATAAAACCATTTAGCAGGATGACAATACCGATTCCTTTGACAACAAGAATTACGTATATATTAATATATATAGTAAAGAAAAATGCATCATAA
This sequence comes from Olivierus martensii, assembly GCA_000484575.1. Taxonomy (NCBI): domain Eukaryota; kingdom Metazoa; phylum Arthropoda; class Arachnida; order Scorpiones; family Buthidae; genus Olivierus; species Olivierus martensii. The sequence goes on from AYEL01071602.1 coordinate 45,354, forward strand.
ATTGATCCAGTACATCGCTTTATAGCAGGGAATAATACAATATTAGTTATTGTCATGCTGGTTAAGAGAAGAATGAAAATGGAAAATATTATTATTGAACCAAATATTTCTAATTCGCCAAGTCTTTCTTCTTCTTCTCCAATATATGAACTTTTCTGCAAAACGAAAGGCAATTTTATTCTAACCATAGTACTATGCAGAAATGAAAATGGAAAATATTATTATTGAACCAAATATTTCTAATTCGCGAAGTCTTTCTTCTTCTTCTACAATATATGAACTTTTCTGCAAAACGAAAGGCAATTTTATTCTAACCATAGTACTATGCAAGACAGCACTGAATAAAACAAGTAGGGAAACGGTATTTTTAACAAAGATTGCCGTTTCAGAACCGAATATTTCTCCTATTGTATCACAGAGAGCATCATCATGAAAAAACGTTATTGGTAACAGAAGAACTGCTGACCACAAATATATTTCTATAAAAAATAAATATAATTTGTAGAGAAATTTCCATGGTTGTCGATAAGTTTTCTTCGGATGACAGTCACAATCTAATATGATATCTATACCAAATACTTTTGCCGCTGAGAGTATTGGCTTCATTAAACATGTCGGACAAGTTACATGTTCTGTAGGTAACATTTTATTAATATCTACTGCGAAACTTTATCTTGTATAAAGTTAACTTTATCAGTTTGTTCTAATGCAAATTTCCTGATTATACAGTAGTTTATAATTATTGTATAGTAGTAGTAGAATGAAATGGTGTATCTGAAAAAATGCACTTTATCAGTAAGTAAATTACTGTAACTGTAAAAAGTTTATTAAAGAAATTATAAAAATTAATAACGTATTCTGTACTTTGAAGAAAAGGATCGATGTTATTATTTCAAAATAATCTATAGGTTAATACCTTCAATAATGAAAAAGTTTGATGGTACGAGAAATTATCGTAAAGTTTACAATGATTAATATGCTACCCTTACGAAAATACATAGCAATTTAACATTTAGTGAAATAAATTCTGTAATATTTTTACTTTCAATGAAGGTAATGATTTGGAAAAACTTAAAGATTGCTTTACTGAAAACAACATGATGATCAACGAAGATAAATCTAAATATACGATATTTGCCCTACATAATAGAAGTATCATCAGCAACACACATATTAATACACGTTTTATTCCAGTAGAGTCTCATAAAGATCTTGATTTAATTCTGGATAATCGACTATCCTATAAGTTTCATATTAATAACATAATAAATCAAAGTAGAAAATAACAACATATAATACTACATAATATTAATACAACATATTATGTAGTATTATATGTATGATTTTGATATCTTACAGAGTTGAAAAAATATATATAGGGGCCCCAAACCTCTCGGCCCAGGATTTCTCTCGGCGCTCCTGTTCGGGAACGACTCTCCGCCAATTTCGAACAGTTAGAATCGATTAGAATGGGCAGAACATCAGTGCGCATTTGGTCATCGTATACAGAGTATTTCTTACCACCAGTACCACCATTTTTTTTCTCGCAAACTGGATGAGATAGATAGTGGAACAAAAAGTTTTGATTATCAAAATATATCCAAAGAATCGAATGGGCATAATAAAAATTTTGTGGGCTTATCGGAAATAGAAACACAAGGGGTCAATTTTGAAATCTCCAATGAAAACATATGCCGATTTTGGCATAATTGGATAGAAATATATCCTCCAGAATGGTAAGCCACAGCTTTACCATGCAGCCATCCCTCTGATCTGTCATTCGGTCAGTCCGCGGGTCCCACAGTTTGTTCTGTGACGCGGCCATCCGGCCGACCTGTCATTCCGTCAGTCCGCGGGTCCCACAGTTTGTTCTGTGAAGTTTGGTCAGTCCGTGGGTCTCACAGTTTGTTCTGTGAAGTGTTCGTTATCATTTCGTCAGTCCGCGGGTCCCACAGTTTGTTCTGTGAGATGTTCGTTATCCGAATGTGTTCGTTAACCAAACATAAAAATCTTTCGAAAAAGTGTTCGCTATCCGAACTGTTCGTTAATGGGTCCCACAGTTTGTTCTGTGAAGTGTTCGTTATCCGAACATGTGTTTCGTAAAACCAGATAAAAATCTTTCAAAAAAGTGTTCATTATCCAATTTGTTCGTTATCCAAACTGTTTGTTAACCGATCACCCACTGTATATTTATTTGTTCATTTCTGTGACTTCTTTTGCATCTATTGCACTGCTTATCAATGCACACACACGCACGCACACAAAGTCAGAAAATTTTAAAAATTTGAGTTTTAAAAAGCATGGATTCTTGGTTATTCCAGATTTTTTGGCTTTTACTGTATTAGAGATTTGCACATTTGGAACAATGTGTAATCATTGCTTTATGAAGTTAAACAGTTTTATGTAGTTGCAAAATCTTTTGAAAAATAAAATACATTAAAGATATTCATATTATCAGCATATGCCAAGTGTTTGGTTCAAACAGATCCTCTAATGAAAGTAGAAGTGAATTTTATTTTAAAATCAATGGTACAAACAGTAAATTTGATGTATCTGATGTAATCAATGAAGAAAGGCAACAAAAATTATTGATTTAAATTGCTTATAGTGGATAACCAAAATTGATGATAAATCAGTTTCTTTGCAAAAGTCAAAATTTTGTTTACAAAATGAAAAAAGTGATATAGACTTATGCTATTTGTTAATCAAGAGTTAAAAAATTAAGGATATCTGTGTATTATATAATAAATAGATTTGATAAACAGATAGCTTTTGACTGTTATTATAGAATAACAACAGTCAAAAGCTTCTCTATATATTTAGATATGTATGATATTTTTACAATCAAACCATCACAAAGTTTACAATAAATACATACTTGTGATTTTCAAGGTGAGCAAAACAGATCAAGCCCTCTCTTTTGTTCTCACCAGGGGAGTGCCAACCATGGCCCCCTCCGATTTTGCCGATTTTTACATATTTTGTAGTACAACCCTCCCACAAAACTATGGTAAAGTAATATGACGCACCTCTCAAGCATTCCTGAAATAAAAGGGTTTAAAGTTTCTATATTCTTTATATACCGAGTCATATCACCCCATTGTTGAGTGCTGCCGTAGCGCGATGTGTTGGCCATTTAATTGCTATCGTGAACAATAGAAAATGTAGGTTCGAACCTCTACTGGTAATTTCTTATTTTCTTTGTTTTTATCGAAAATGAAGTGGATTATTGTATAATATATTTTATTAATGAAAATTTATTTTTTATTTTTTTTGTAATTATTTGCCATACTCTTTAAACATTTCCATCACAATTACATTCCTTTATACGTGTATTTAATATTTGTGATGAAAATGTTTTAAGAGTATGACAAATAAAATAATTACAAAAAATAAATTCTTATTAATAAAATATATTATACAATAATCCACTTCATTTTCAATAAAAAAAAGTGGGAAACTTATCAGTAGAGGTTCGAACTCACATTCTTTTTATCGTTTGTGATAGCAATCAAACACCGAACATATGCTACCACAGTACTCGATGGTGGGGCAATATGACTCGGTATATAAAGAATATAGAAACTTTAAACCCTTTTTTTTTAGGAATGCTTGAGAGGTGCATCAAATTACTTTACCGTGGCTTTGTGGGAGGGTTGTGCTATAAAATGTAAAAATCGTCAAAATCGGAGGGGGCCATGGTTGGCACTCCCCTGGTCAGCATAAGAGACAATCATCACTCCTAATAATTTAGCAACTTCTACTGCAATCAGCACTTGTATTGTTGAATGTGGAAAACACTTAGCCGAAATATGATACTCTGTTTTTTTAATTGATTGGGATAGGATTACAAAATAAATATTAAAAAAATATATAATTTATATGAAAGTGGGAATTTTTGCACTCAGCAAAAACATCTTAAAGATTTGAATTATAAAATTACTTCAAATTGTATACCTGATTAATGCCTTAATTAATTTGCTAAAATAAATTCTTATCAAATTGATATGTGCAACTGGAAGTATATGGAAAAATGTGCATCTGATGCCATTTAACTGTAAATTTTTTAAAGTTTTTTCTTAAATTTACCATTTAAAAATTAGGAGCTGCTTCTACACTGCAGCATCTAATATAAGATGACAAATAGAATATTTAAAAAGATACATAATACAGAAGGTCCTTTATTTATATAGTTAAATTATTCTAAAAAGATCTGTATAAGTTAAAACATGCAAGTCCAACAATATATAACATGATATATGCAAACATATGTAACTAATAAACAGAATGGCTAGATAAAACTAAAGAGAATATTGTGGACATAGACATGAAAATTCTTTTAATTTAATGATATTTTCTCAAAAAAATAATTTGGGCTGGATTTGATGAATTTTTAATTCAAATCCAGCATAAATTACAGACATACATCCATATAACATCAAAACTATGGGATTGCATAAAATAGGGACTTAATGCATTAAATGTTCATCAGTTAATTATTATTTTTTATAATATATGAATTTTAAAAAATCTAAAATCACGAGATGAATGGAAAGTACTAAATGGTCATATTTTTACTAAACTTAAACCTAACTTATTTAAATTAAGTCACAGATGTAAATATCTAAAAAAAGTAGCTACCTATTTACAAATAAAGCTTTTCAATATTTATTTCACCTGAAATTTTAATTTTGATAAGAATACATTATGAGTTATTCATTCATCACACACACACACACACACACACACACACACACAAATGAACATATATATTTTTAATTTATTTGTATTTTTTTAATACCATCTTCATGAAGTTAAATAACTGAATGAAATATCTCCTATCAACTTTGTAGCATGTTTCTTGCTATGTACATTTAGATTAGTTTAACAATATACTTTATAAAAATGGATTTTAAGCAAGATGTGTGTTTATTTCAGAAAATTATTACTTAGCATCAAAGTCATTTAAACAATGTCAGGATATATTTTTTACAAAATACCTGTTTTTATTCGATAAATCTATTATTCACTTAATTCTTCAGTTTTGGCAAAATATGAAATATCAATGACAAAGGATTGACAAATACCAAAGATATCACTGCAAAACAACAATTTTAACTGAGATAATGAAATCTGTGCATTCCTTTTAAGATCCAGAAAATCTTTATCCAAGCTTCAATAGTGTTGTAGCAAAATGCACAGAAAGCTACAGAAAAATTAGATTTTTGTGCATATCAAATCCTACAAGTGCACAATTTAAAAGAGCCAGACAAAACAGTGTTGACAGCTTATTGTAACTGGTTTTGTCTATTTGTTAAACAAGATATATATATATATATATTTTTCCTACAGTATTTTCGTATCATATTTCCTTAATTTTCTAAAATATTGTCAACAAGGTTAAAAGAAGGATAAAATAATTTAAAAATACATCAGAGTTACATCGATCTAGATACAATATAATTTTATCTTTAGTTATGTAAACATTATTAATTGTGAT
>AYEL01071603.1:0-39678 GCA_000484575.1 Olivierus martensii
AAATATATTATAATTTAATTAGTAAATAGTCTCAAGATGGAAATAATTCATGAAAAATCAATAAAAATAAGAAAAACAATAAAGAATATTTATGGAACACAATGGGTCAATTCAATTAAAATAATACTTATAATAAAAACAAATTAATAATAGTTTTATATATTTTACTTTATCTTTTGAAAATGTTGTTTTAGGACTATTTTGCTGTAAAAGGTTTGCAATTGCTGTAGCACACATCTGACTGAAATCTATGAAAATAAATATTTTTAATAGTGATATTAATAATTATAGAATTATTTAGTTATTTACTACTATATATTGAAATAAATAAATATTATATAAATATAGTAGAGGCCTCTTATCTGCATTTTACTAATAGGATATGTATCTGGAAAACTTTATATAAGATTTGTTTCTTCTATTTGTTTAAACTGAATTTTTTTTTTAAATTTCGCACATATTAAAGAAGCAGTTCAAAAAGAACTAATCACTTACTTTCTATTCTTTATCTCAGAATGATTAAAGATATTGAATTAAAATATATATGTCATCAAAATCTTCTTTACTGCATTATCTATGATTGATCTTTACTGCATTATCTACATTCAATCATAGATAATGCAGTAAAGATGATTTTGATGAATATAGAAATCTGATAAATAATTCCTTAGTTATTATAGGAAAACCTCAGAAAATTGAAAGTTTTAAATGGATTATAGAATTAATGTTATTTCAAATTTGAATTTACTATCCTGACCACCTGTTAAATTTTATAAAATTAGAAAAACCTCAGAAAATTGAATGTTTTAAATGGATTATTGAATTAATGTTATTTCAAATTTGAATTTACTATCCTGACCACCTGTTAAATTTTATAAAATTCAATCAAATAGTTCAAAAGTTATTGGAAGAAATCCTTGAAGTTTAAATGTCCTCAATTTTTAAATAATTGCAATAAAACTTTAAGTTATTGTATTACTGAGATTATCCTCTAATCTATTCTGTAAAATTTTATAAAAATCCAATGAATAATCCAAGATATAAGAGTATCTCAGAAGCTTAAAAATTCACTACTTTTATATGGTTGAAGCTAAAGGATTAAATGATGCAGCATCACAGTTAGCTCTAATGATAATTTCTTATTGAATATCATGAAAATCTGCTCATTAGTTCAAAAGTTATTAATGGGCAGTATGCAGAGAGACAGCAAGATAATCTTAAAAGATTCACTTTCCTTCAAAAAGTAGGCTAAAAACAAAATATGCCAAAATTTAATCTCAATTCACGAATATTTCATTTATATATTTATTTTAATATTTATATTTCTGTGTGTAAAACCAATTTATATTTTTGTATATAGATCTAACTCATCATATCTAATGTATGCAGATAAGAGATCTTCATTCGTTTATATAACAAAATGAAATTAACTTACTTGATTGTTTTTTGGTGAAATTTTCCATTCCAGTAACATTGCAATTCTTACAAAGAAATGTGTAATTTGTCATAAAAGGTACACATTTTCTACATAAAAAAATATTTTATTTTATTCTTAAAGATCATATTTTATCTTTGGTGTTAATATTTCAAAATAATTTTTATATTAAAAGTTTAAATTCAATAAATTTGAAATACAAATCATGATATTAGTAATGCAAGGCTTAGTTCAATGGATTAAAGCACTACATGCAGTCATAAGCTCTTAAAAACACTTTTTTAATACTATTCACAATGGTAAAAACGCTTTTGGTATCATGGACCCTCCTCAGTTACATGGAATATTTTATAGAACATAAATCGAATAAATTACTATTCACAATGGTAAAAATGCTTTCGGTATCATGGACCCTCCTCAGTTACATGGAATATTTTATAGAACATAAATCGAATAAATTTCTTAAGTTATAGCGCCACCTGCAGAGTTTGTCTTTTTAGAGAAACTAATTTTAATTCTTTAATTTTTAAATTATCAATAACGACAAAGAATTTTGGCTATTGCAGAAATTCGAGAGTTAGATTTTTCTAACGATACGCTGTTTATCATGGGGTCCCGGCCCGGCCCGTCGATTCCCGTCCTCCACAATCCGGCTGACCCCTCTGCAGGGTGGGCAACCTGTGGAAGGGCTTGTTTCGCCCCGCCACATAGTTCTTCCTGAATGGAGTGTGGCGTCATCTGTTGACAAAAAACGATACCCTGATTATAGGAATCGGTAGGACTGCAAAATGGATATCCAGCCAACCACGTTTCACTATTAACATATATGATACATACTCATGTAGTATTCTGAGACTGGCCAAATGGCCGCTCACCTGCTCCACCTACTAATCTCGGCTTAATCATTGCCTGCAACTAGGAGTGCGGACTCGCCTGGCTTAGCGAACGAAATACAAATACGGCTGACTCGCTCAGGTTTGCCAGGCCTAGGGATAAGAAGGCCACATTCGCATCTCGTGCACTGTGTCGCCGAAGCGACCTTTACAGGGCCGACGCAAGACACTAGAGGCTGTTCTTTGCTACTGTGACAACCGGTAGCGACCGTGCAAAGTCGCTGATTAGAACGAATGTCAATAATTCCAATTATAAGCTAAACCTAACGGCTTTGTTTTAATAATTCTTGCCTCTTGCCATTCTATATCAATATCTTTTTGGTACACTCTTTGGGCCAGGGCAGTGGCCATGTTATCCTTGTCTCTATGTTCATTCAGCCTTTCCTTAAAGTTTCTCGCAGTAGTTCCTATATAAACTTCTTCTCTATTATCTTCTATGTTTCATACTGGGATTTTATATACTCCTGACTTACACTCATCATTATATTTTGGTTTTTCATTCCTAAGAATACTAAAAATCGTGGGTGCTCTTTTATACGTGCATCTTTTGTTGTTATTCTTAAGCAGTCTTTTTACTGTTCTGTTGTTATGTAATCTAAAAGGGATAGGGATAGGATCTTCTCGCACTAAGGGATCATTCATATCTGTTTCATCTTGTTGGTTAGGTGTTCTATTATTACTTTCCGATATAGCTTTCAATTCCTTGTAAATTTTCTTCAAAAATTTTATACTATATCCATGTTTTTTCCCCTATTTATATATCCTTTTTAATTCATTTTCTCTGTGGACCATATTTGAACAGTGTATTAAGCACCTTTTAAAGTACGCCACAAATGCTGCTTTCTTATACGTCCAGAGAAGTTTATATAGGAGCTACCATGAGAAACTTTAAGGAAAGGCTGAATGAACATAGAGACAACATAGACAAGGGTAACATGGCCACTGCCCTGGCCCAAAGAATGTAGCAAAAAGATATTGATATAAAATGGCAAGAGGTGAGAATTATTAAAACAGTACAAAATAGGAGGAACTTAGCAACAGCAGAGAAAATTGAAATCTTGAAGTCATGTAATAAAGAGAATGTAATTAATATTAAGCAAGTGGATAAAACAAACAGCCCCTGGAAATACACGGTAAAGAAAAGTGGCTCGTAATGACGAAGAGTATAACTGGTTATTGATACAATATGCCAACTATTATTTCCAGATTAATTTGGGTACATATTAGAATTTATATGAGAGTATTAATTGTTGACTAACATCTAAATTTGTTTTAGTTTGTAATTTATAACTTTTAATTGATATATTTTTGTTATTAAGTTCAAAATCTGTGTTCCATTACTGTCATATTTTTAAATGTATGTAATTTGTTCGATTTATGTTCTATAAAATATTCCATGTAACTGAGGAGGGTATCCATGATACTGAAAGCGTTTTTACTATTGTGAATAGCATTAAAAAAGTGTTTTTAATAGCTTATGACTGCATGTAGTGCTTTAATCCATTGAACTAAGCCTTGATATGATTAAGCAGCTTTTGAAAAGTTAGTTTATAGTTTTAGTAATGCAATTTAGAATGTAATGATTTTTAATAAAATTTTTATGTAATTTGATACTTCCTTATCAAAATTATGTAAATGAAAAGTAAAACAAAATAACATATTTCAAACAGCATAAATCTATTCATAAAATCAAAATATGCCCAGTTCCTGTTTCATTTGTAAACAGAGGGGTGAATGTTATGGCCCAGAGTGGTACAATATCATTTTGAAATGGTATGTCAGTGGAAAGAATTGGAAACAAAGGCAATAAAACATGACTGCAAAGTGTGAATTATTATTCTTCATTTCATTTATATTGAAACAAATTCCAACCAAGAAGAAATTTTTTTTTACAAAGTCTTTAATTACTTGTATAATATGCAAATTATGATGATAAACAGATTCCAAAATTCATTCTGTCTTTATAATTAATGATAATAAAGTAACTTATATTTTGATTTAAAGTGAAAAGTAGTTACTATATACTGTAACATTGGGGGGGAATTTGTGAAATGATATATACCACTTCTGGTTAGAGCAAAACAATTATTTCTTCAACTTTGTAATTTATATTGTTCATTATTTTTTCTAATATTTATTTTATAATTTATAGCTATATTTTAAACAATTTTTATAAGAAATTTTAAGAAATCATTTTAAAATTTATTAGTATAAATAAAAGAGATGGCCATGCATAGGAACATGTTAAATCTTTCTTCAAAATTTAATAAATATTTTAAATAAAAATCTGAATTCAGATAAATAATATATTAAATATTTAAAAATGACGAATTTTGTTAAAAATTTTTCTGTATAAATATAATCAAAAATGTAGTAGTTTGTTTGCACATTACAATGCAACACGAAACCAGTAACTGTCGTGGCACAAAGTGATGACCTATTTTTATAAATTATTAGTTATGAATATTATTATAAGTCATTTATGGGAGTGGTTTTGTATAGACTGACAATTCTCAGATAATTTTATCAACTGATTTCAATGCATCAGAAAGAACCTAGTGATTTAGGAAACTTCTAATTTTTTCAAATTTAAAAAAAAAAACTTTTAAATTATAAATTCTACCCATAGGAGTGGTTCTCCCAGTCCAAACACCACTACCAGGTTAATTAATAAATTCCTACAATAAAATGCTCTTTTATTGAAGCCATTTGTCAGTCAAGCCAATCTCCCTTGTATTTTCTAAATAACTACATCTTTACAATATTAAAAACTTTTAGATTAAGGAAACTACTAATAATGATATACGAATTAGACTCCTCAGTAGAGAAAAATACAAACAATGAATTTTAAGAAATATAAAATAATAACTAAGTAAGCAGTACTATAATTTCTGCTGCTTTTTAACTGACTGACACACATTCGACAATAAAAAAATATCGATCAGTGGCAAGTGTTTTATTATTATTTCACTTTGATGATTATTTCACATTATCTGTGAACTTGCATTCACATATATCTTAAACAATAATTAGCAAAATAAAATTCAATGAATTATCTGTATAATTTTGTTCACAAATAATCCATTGAATTTTATTTAAAAATAAGTAACATACTGTCTTATTTCAATATATATATATATATAGAATTGAAATAGATATTTATTCATGTGATTTGGAAAAAATTATTAGTTTTTACTACTCTTTTGACTAACAAACGTTATTTCAATATATATATAGAATTGAAATAGCTATTTATTCATGTGATTTGGAAAAAATTATTAGTTTTTACTACTCTTTTGACTAACAAACTTCATTCTATTCTAATGTTGATTGGCTTAATAAAGCAAGAAATATAATATAGGTAGACTATAGAAAAGGTAATAACCTTTTCTTACTACACTTTTATTTTTAAAAGTTTAGTCTTTGTCTTACTATTTCTCTTAATTAACTGCAATTCATTATTGATCTGTTATATTTTATATTTATTATTATAGTTTATATTTATTATTTCTAATTCCAACTTAATATAATCTTTCCCTTATTAAACCACTAAATTGAAGGTTTTATTTATTTTCTTGAGAATATATCTGATATATAATATACTATATGAATACATAAATAAATGTTTTCATAGTAATGTTCAAAAATTACACTATCTTTAAATGATTAATTCTTTTTTCTAGCACAGTGGTTCTCAACCACTGTGCTGCGGCACACTAGTGAGCCACAAAACCTTTGACGATGTGCCGCAAAAAATTAAGAATGAATTATGTGTATGTAATTGTATGAATCATATATTAATAATGAAACTGGTTGCCTAGATATCCCTTTTGCAGTAGAACCACTGTACCAATTCGTATAAATAAGGTATCGTTAGAAAAATCTAACCCTCTAATTTCTGCAACAGCCAAAATTTTTTGTCGTTATTCGCCAAACCTTTGACGGTGTGCCGCGAAAAATCAAGAATGAATTATGTGTATGTAATTGTATGAATCATATATTAATAATGAAACTGGTTGGCTAGATATCCCTTTTGCAGTAGAACCACTGTACCGATTCGTATAAATAGGGTATTGTTAGAAAAATCTAACCCTCTAATTTCTGCAACAGCCAAAATTTTTTGTCGTTATTCATAATTTAAAAATTAAGGAATAAAAATTAAAATTATAGTTTCTTTAAAAAGACAAAATCTGCAAGTGGCAGTATAACTTAATAATGACTTTCATTTAATGATCTCATGTACGAGTATGTCTGTAATCTGAATGTAATAAATAAGAATAAATAGTTATAACTTAATAAGAGCCGCCATTTAATGATCCCGTGTACGAATATGTCTGTAATCTGAATGTAATAAATAAGAATAAATACAACAATCTGTTAATAAAAACTTGTTGTTAAATCTATATTATTATTTAAAATATTTAGGTATGCCGCCAAATTTCAAAATATTAAAATGTGTTCCTCAACACAGAAAAGGTTGAGAACCACTGTTCTTGCACTTAGGTAGGATATAAACATCTTTATTATAGTTATTGTATATCCTACCTAAGTGCTAGAAAAAAGAATTTAAATGTTTTCATATATGTAAATCAAAAAAAATTACAAAATGAATTTTTAAATATTCTTACCCAAGAGGAAATGTTATACATGAATCGTGAAACCATTTCAGACATCCAGCACACTGTAGTTCAACTGTATTTAAGTTGCGTTCTCTTCCACTAAATTAAAAACAGTATTTATTTGATAAATTTATAATTTGTGTTTAATTTTTGCTAATTTTGTTTTAAAATATCTTAATATATTAAATTAAAATGCAAATTTAAATTCTTTTAAACTACCTAATTTAATTAATATGAAAAGAAAACTTTTCATATATCATAACATATTCCTAAATAAAAGACATTTTTTATTTTGATGTGAAAAGAATTAAAGAAGTTTTATTATTTATTCTATTAAATCTTCTTTCATTTCAAAATTTTATTTTATTAGCCAAAATATAAGCAGATGAATATTGGACTTGCGTATAATTTATCTTAATTATCACATTACTTTTCATTTTAAAATTTTATTTTATAACCAAAATATAAGCAGATGAATATTGGACTTGCGTATAATTTATCTTAATTATCACATTACCATTATATTCAGATTGAAATAAACTTAAAATCCTTAAGATCATGTAGTCTTTTATTTATATCAACAACATATTTTAAGAAATAGCACATTATATAAAAATTATATAAACTGAATGCATTTTCAAAATATTTATATTTACTAAGAAAGATGCATTATCAATAAAAAAATTTTTAAATCTTGCAAATCTAAATTGCAAGATTTAAAAATCTTGCAATTTAGATTTACAAATTTTATCACTGCTGCTTATCAGATTGTGATCTAACATAATGATTGCATGTTATAATTTTTTGTGATATATGATGAAATAAATTTGTAATAAATTCAGTTTGCACATTTTTAATGATTTTCAAAAGAATTGGAAATGAAAAATACATAATTATTGAAATAACTATAAATATGCATACTTATCAGAGCCTTAACAGAATAAAATAATTTATTAGGCAGAAACGTTTTCAATCCTCTTAATGGATCAATATCGGCTGCAAAATACTACTAACAAGTACTGTGTATCTGATGTCAATCTATTGAGAGGATTGAAAATGTTTCTGTTTTATAAATTATTTTATTCTGTTAAGAGCTTTGATAAGTGTGCATTTTTTTGGTGATATGGAATAGCTTTAAATTTTATGATTATAAACATTTCAGACTAATCTAATAAACTGTTTTTAAATGTTTCAACTTTATAAATTATCCTCATTCCCACATTTTTAAAGCATGTTCTTTATTTAAAAAATTATTTATTTGCATAGTAAATAATTATTGTAGTTCATTATGTTTGAATCTGTTATAAATTCAGATATAATGACTTACAATTTAAATTTTTACTTCACAAAGAATTTTTATTATTATTATTATTATATGTTTCTGCAGAATTATTATTATTTATGAATAAACAATTAATAAAAAAAAGAAAAACAATGTTAATAAAAATTAAACTAATTCAAAACAGATTTTATACTTGAATTACTATAGTCACTACATCTAATTATTTTTATATTTCTATGTATCATTTTTTTCTAACAACAACAAGATTGATTAATTAAATATTTAAATTATTACCAATAACAGTTTCCTAAATCTATTCCTTGTTCTTCAGAAACTGCAGTGGCCACAGAGCTTTGACTTTCCTCATTAATCAAAGGTGGTAACTGTGACTGAGGTGTAACTTGTAATGAAGAATTAGATTGTTCATCAGCAATTATGTCACATGATGATGTTTCACTATTGTTAATTGCTGTAGATTTTTCATTGTCTTTATTTTTTTCCGCATTTTGTGATTCTTGCTGAGATTCTTCCAAATACATATCTAATAAGTTTGAACTGTTCAAATTTTTTTCATCATTATTTAGTTCTGTTCCTTCAGAAGAATTATTTTTTTCTGATTTATCAGACAGTTTCACTGTTGGAGATGATGAATGAAAAGATACTGTTTCAGACATTTTTGAAACTCTAAAGAAAATATAAATAATATATTATTTATAATTCTTAAAATAACCACTGGTTAAAATCTAAAAGTCTATACAACTATATAGTTAGTACTGATTTAGCAGTAAAAACAAGTTTTATTAAACAGAATGTTTTTGGTCATAATCTAATCATCAACAACATAACAAAATATAGAAATATAAAACATTTATATAGAAAATATTTTTACAATTCTTTGATAGAACAGAATATTTGAAACATTCTTCTTTTAGAATGCATTAGTTTTTGAACATTTTCAAATTTTGGATTTATACTATTACAGCACAAACTAATAAAATAAACTTGTTTATAATTTTTTTGGTCAGCAGATGACACAACTTTCCAATCAATGAGATTACTAAATGATGGAGTTATAATAATCATGCTGACCACTTTGCAGGGATGTATCACTTAGATTACTAAGTGATGCACTCCTGCAGAGGGATCAGCTGAATTTTAGAGAACAGAAATCAACAGATGAGGAGTGAACCTCTTGAAAAATATTTCCAAGAGGTGAGTGCTAAGATTTGAGCCTAGGTTCTCTAGAATGGAAAGTCAAAGCATTTCCACATAGCCTAGCAAGATAGTGCTATACCATGTGTCAGCTATTATTATTATATAACAACATAACTGATGCATTTAATGTAGTTTACTAAATTTTAAACTCCCTAAAAGGTTATCATAAGCCTTTTTCTATACTATATTTCCATACGGTACACATATTCTCTGTTAGTTGTTAATTTGTAACATTCCTATATTTACTGCATTGTAATATTGTAAAGGATTCCTTTATTTATAGTTCCAATTTGTTATTTCATTTATTTTTTTATAATTAATACTATGATGAAATTTATTTTGTTAAATTATAAAAGTACTTCAATTATTTCATTAAAAAAATCGCTTTTTATTTAATATTTGTTAAAAATAAATTTAGGAAAACATATTTTTCTGATAATAGAAAAAAATCAATCTTATTAAAACTGAGATTATTATTATTTAATTTTCAGTAAGTGAAAATATATTTTTTTATGACATTTAATTTGAACAATTTTTCATAAATAATAAAGCTACTTATTATATATGAGATTAATTAAAATTTAGGGTATTATATACAGTTTAATAGTATATCAACTTGACATAATCTATGGAATTAATTTTTCAAATTAATAATATACATAAAAAAATTCTGTACAATTACTAAGGCTATGTATTGCAATGTATATACTGTGATCTAATATATCATCATTTATTACGATTAATCTGAAAGTTATCATCAGTACCTATTTTTCAACTAAATTATACCAATACGTTCTATAAATAAATAATTCCATAAATATTGACTAAAAATTCTTTGCTGTGAAAATATACGTGATGATAAGAGATCAAAATCGTATTCCTATATTCAAAAACTTTTCTAGTACTTTCATTATAATGTTTTCGCAAAAATATATATTTTACTATATAATTCAAATGACAAAAATTAATATATAAAATGTACATACTCCTGAGTATTTTCCTCTGACATCTTGATAACTTTATTCTAAAAACAAATTTAAATTTGTGGTAAAATATCATCCATAATTAATTCAAACTTTTCAAAACAGCCATCTAGCGGAATAAGATATAAGATACAATTATTTTTATTTTTATTACGGGTAAAGAAGTAATCATTTATATATATAAGTTGTTTAATTTTTATTAATCGATAATTAAATGTTTAAATATGATCAATTTTATAGATTGCTTTAATAAAAATAATAACTGACTATTTAGCATTTAAATTGTACATGGTTTTTTTTTGTCAACAGATGACGCCACATCCCATTCTGGTAGAATACTATGTGGCGGGGCGAAACAAGCCCTTCCACAGGCTGCCCACCCGTGGAGGGGTCAGCCGGATTGTGGAGGACGGGGATCGACGGGCCGGGCATGGACCTCATGATAAATATTTTCAAGAGGTGGGACCCGGGACTCGAATGCACCCCATGATAAATATTTTCAAGGGGTGGGACCCGAGACTCGAACAGACCCAATGATAAATTGTACATGGTTTATAAAGCCGCTTTCGAATTATAGACTATTATCAATAAGTAGTGTGCTAATTCAGTCTACTCATCGATGAATCCCTTTTATCAAAAGATCAATACGAATGTAAAGGATGGAGATCGTTGAGCCAGGTCTGAAATGTAATATAAATTTTCTGAGTTGTAGAACCAGAATTAAATCTGAGTTCTCTGTGTGAAACCGAGACATTTCTACACGTCCAATCGGCATGACAAACTATGCTGTACATGTTAAATTAAGCACAAAACTCAAAAAGTGCCGGCCATATTGGATACATGAAAATGTTTCATAATTCCTATTAGAGGACCAGAATTCAAATCTAGGCATATGAAAAATTTGTATATAACTGGCCATCGATCATCGTTTTCTGAAGACTGACTAGTTGGCCGCATGGCCAAGAGATAAAGCAATAGATTACTATTTGAAGAATCCGATTCTCAGGTCCCATGATCCAGAAGTATTTATAGGAGAGATCTGGACCTGACTCCTTGAATTTCATTGTTCACCTGAAAAAACTCCGCCACGGATGTGGGCAGTTCGTGATGACCAGTGGAATGTACCTCCAGTTACTAACTTCTGGTTGGAAAGCGGCATGAAACAAAAAAGAAAAAAGTCCGGCTGGCTCCAACACAGTGACCAGAAGACCCAGCCACGAGCTGCCCGTAGTTGGGTTTGGAGTGGCCTTGCCAATAATCTGAAAAACAAGTGAAAATCTGGCATGAAAGTCTAAAAAATAAGGTCGGTTGGTCGAAGTGGAAGCTTGCTGTGCTTTCACGCTAGAGGATCTGAATTCAATTCCTATGTCTTATACCTCAAGATTTTTCAGGAGGGGCTCGGGCCCGTCTGTTGAACCCATCTTTCCACCTAACAACTGATTCACCAGTAGTATTGGTGCCCGTAGTGGGACTGGAATTTTCTGCCAGTGTTTACACGGTGGAAAGCGGCGTAAACCTGCACAGGAAAAAAGAATCGGCCGGATGGCTGCGGTTTGAATCCGATTCATCGATTTCCATGCTTTTCAATTCTGTTGATCCTTCCACATAACTAGGCAGCATGTATCGAAGCCTATATTCATTTTGTAAAATAGCATAATTTGTTGCCAAAATAAGAAGCTTCCATTTGAGAAAAATAATAATAAAAATCCAAGATAGAAGTTATTCCGTTCGCTGAAAAACATTTATGCATTTATATATAGAAATTTATATAAATTTTACTAATTAAGCAGAAACAAAATATAAGAAAGTATCAATAGAACACATAATTTTCATATAATATAAAATATTCATTCTTTATTACGCGTTCCAATTGATTCTCGCAGAATGCTTTCGTTGATTTTTGTCGAACTTTCGTGTTCATAACTGATCTATAGTTATGATTAACAATTACAGATTGGTAGATGAACACAGCCAGAAGTGTTACAATTTACAACTTACTAAAAAAAGCACTGATTTTCTTAGTTACTGTATACAAGCTTACCCGTTCAAATGTCGCTCAACAGTCATTGTTAATTTACAATAACCATTCAGTGGATGCGCCTTTCTTTGGAACATGAATTGGTACGCAGTGCTTGAACTGCGCTACTTGGAAAATACGAAATTATGAATATAATTGTTATCATGCATTGGCCAGATTGGTTGCATGAAACGCGCCTCGGCTTTCCATCTTGGAGATTCCGGGTTTGATTCTGAGTTCAGTGACGGAACTTAAAATTTTTGCCCCCAGCAAAATATTATTATTTATTATATTATTAAATATTGATATTTAATAATATCCGATGTGTTTAGTTGGTTCAAAAATGTCTTTCTATTTTAACTAATGCCATTCCCGTTTACGATCTTTTGATTTTACGAACTTTTTTGCGGTCCGTACGAATTCGTAAAATCGAGAGTCCACTGTCCAGGAAAAAAAAGTTGGAAAAATCTCACATATCCTTCTTTATAAGAGCCTGCAAGACCTTCAATTCTGTGTAATAGTAAATAGGGGGTCACCCAAAATTACCTTTTGTTGTAGGGTGTTTATAAATAAATAAATAATGCTTTGTGATAAACATAGTACAGTGGAACTGAATTTTTACGAACCTGCAATTTACGAACTACTCGTATTTTTTGTTGTAGGGTGTTTATAAATAAATAAATAATGTTTTGATGATAAACATAGTACAGTGGAACTGAATTTTTACGAACCTGCAATTTACGAACTACTCGTTTTTTCGATGTGTTTAGTTGGTTCAAAAAAGTCTTTCTATTTTAACTAATGCCATTCCCGTTTACGATTTTTTGATTTTACGAACTTTTTTGCGGTCCGTACGAATTCGTAAAATCGAGAGTCCGCTGTATCAGTAAAACCATGAAATAATTTTTGAAATAATGAATTTGCCCTCGTATTTTCATTTCCAGTTAATATTATTATTGAATTCAACCAAATTTTTACATAATAATGAAGAATACGCTGGATGGCACATGTGAAATTGTGTGATGTCATTTGTTATTTATCAGATCTTTTTGGGCTATTTTGGTATTTGCACGTGTTGTTTGACTTAATTTTCAGTTCAGCATTTTTCAAAAAAAATAAAAAATTTATGTATCTGTAGTTATTATTATTTTCTTGAGTTAAATTTAGGGATATTTTAATTTTCAGTTCTGCATTTTTCAGAAAATAAAAAATTTATGTATCTGTAGTTATTATTATTTTCTTGAGTTAAATTTAGGGATAGGTTCAAAGAGAAGTGAACAGGGGAATAATTTATGAAAGAAGAAAACTTCGTTGAGCTTAAAGAAGAAAAAAGAAATTGCAGATAAAATGCAGAAAGCTAGAACAATTGGAACATTTTGATCAGAGAGAGATTATGGGTGCTAGAGTGTTTGTTGAACAATGAAGATTTCTGACAAGAATAAATCTTTAATCAATGAACAGATGGTAAAACTGCTTCTCACCTAGATTAAATAAAGACAGATGAAGGGAGATCCAGTAACTCAGACAATG
Organism: Olivierus martensii; assembly: GCA_000484575.1. NCBI lineage: Eukaryota > Metazoa > Arthropoda > Arachnida > Scorpiones > Buthidae > Olivierus > Olivierus martensii. The sequence continues at coordinate 13,975 of AYEL01071603.1, forward strand.
ATCTGAGAAAAAGTTACATTAATTTTCAACGAATTGCAGAACAAAACTAGAGGATTTATCTCAGATAAACTGAGGAATAAAAGCAAGTCGAAGCTGGTTTCAGACTCAAAGGTAGAACAGAATAAGATGATTTTATTCCAACATCCAAGGCTAATAAATTCGGTAAAATGTGTATAGAATAGTATATTTTTCTTGTCAGATAAACTGAGGAATTTAAAGCAAGTCGAAGCTAGTTTCACAGACTCAAAGGTAGAACAGAATAAGATGACTTTATTCCAACATCCAAGGCTAATAAATTCGGTAAAATGTGTATAGAATAGTATATTTTTCACCCGATATCGACATTAAAATTGTCAAGATAGCTAAGTCACGATCGGGTGAGAAGTGACGTTCTCCAGCAGGTCCTAGCCCTTGGATCCCACACGTATAGTAAAGTAAATAATATATTGTATCTCTCTCATCTCACCTTAGGAGAATGGGATGGGGTCCGACAACGAATCAATCTATTTTCCATAGTCTATGAAAATATTGTCATGGGAAATATTGTCCCAAAATTCAACAGTTTCTCAATTCGACACTAGTTCGACGATGGATTAGAGTGGAATTGCAAGGTACAACTATATTTTTGAAAATTTACAAATTATTTAATATCTGTGCAAAAATATTTACTAGAAAAAATTTGAATATATAGATGGCTCAAATTAATTACTAGATTTTGAAAAGTTATCTGTGGGTACATAAAAAGGGAATATGAATTAAAAATCAATCACTTATGAAAAATAGGAGAAGGGAATTTTAATGATAAATCGTTTCTAGGCATTTTTAAAAATTGTATTTAAGAAATTTTAAACTTTCTTAAATTCTTTTGACCGTGAATTAATTTAAAAGATTAATTTTTTCAGTTATGCAGTTGCAAACTATATTTGGTGAAAAACATTTTTTTACAGGCGATTAGGATTATTAATGTTGTTATTGTTTCTAATTTCTCGGATATAAGTAAAATTGAATATAGTATTAGGATCCGAATTGAATCTCAGTATACACATATTCATAGTTTTGTATTACAAATATATTTATAGATGTACAAGAATAAAATTTACTAATTTCTCTTATACATACAAGCAGATATAAGTAAAATTGAATATAGTATTAGGATCCGAATTGAATCTCAATATACACATATCCATAGTTTTGTATTGCAAATATATTTATAGATGTACAAGAATAAAATTTACTAATTTCTCTTATACATACAAGTGCTTATTCAGTCTAAACTTAACATTATAAGCATGAATCTATTGTTAAATTGTTTATTATAATTTCTTAGTAAAAAGGATTAAGAAAATTATTACGAATTCTTAAATTATCAAATTATATTTTAACGCCAATATATACATACTTGACGACAGCATCGAAAGTCAGTATTGAGTCATTTATTATAATTTCTTATTAAAAAGGATTAAGAAAATTATTACGAATTCTTAAATTATCAATTTATATTTTAACGCCAATATATACATACTTGACGACAGCATCGAAAGTCAGTATTGAGCCCATGAGAATGGCGTATTACCAAATTTTATGGAGGTATTAATGCACATGGAACAGTCGATTTGGATGTAAAAAGTACCAATGCCAATAACAACGGTGTTTATTTTTATGTAATCATGCCTCTAGATTTTCAGTTTCAATTTCGAAAAAACATTCGATGCAGTTTATTTTGTTTTTTTAATTATGCAACCTTTCGAGAACAGTGGCGTCCAGATTGGAGTAAGTCGGGACAAATTCCCATGGCCCGTAGAAGATTGAGGGGTCCGGGCAACTTTCTAACAATAAGAAATTTTTCTATTTTTTGCAGTTTATTTTGTTTCTTTAATTATGCAACTTTTCGAGAACAGTGGCGCCCAGATTGGAGTAAGTCGGGACAAATTCCCGTGGCCCGTAGAAGATTGAGGGGTCCGGGCAACTTTCTAACAATAAGAAATTTTTCTATTTCTTAAAGTAACTGCCCACTATAAGATATATGGAATTAAAATTGTATTATAAAAATGTAAGGTAAAGAAAAATCTTTGTATTCTAAACAGTTAAAATAAGAATTAATTATGATTATTAGACAAACATTTCATTTAAACAGAGAAGAAATAGACAGTATGACCTACAACAACTTTTTTAAAGGAATGAGATATATACAGTGGAATACGTTTATAAGGAAACGGGGATTGGGACCGGAAAGTTTTTTCGTTATACCCGATGTTTCGTTATAACGGACGTGAAAAGGAAAAATTTTAAAGTTGAGGGCGTTATCCAAAGTTAGTTTCATGAGCTTATGACAATGGTGGCCAAATTGCGGCTCTCGAGCCACATGCGGCTTCTTGGTTCTTTCAATGTGGTTTCATGGCGTGAAACTGAATAGATAATATAAAGCAACTATCCACCTAATTTTTAAAAATAATATATTTTGTAATTTGTTTATACAGTATATTGTAAGATGTAGTATGCATCTAAATGAAATAAATGCATGTAAAATATATAATAAATAATTCTGAAACCATTGTTAAGATTAACCGAAAAACTGATCTGGTTCTAAAAAAGAAACTAATTACGGCTTTCAAGTATTTGAGATTCTCCTATATGGCTCTTAATGAAAGAAGGTTGGGTACTCCTGGCGTATGACATTATTCTTCGAAAAAAAATCGATATTTTAAAGATTTTCTTTGAAAATATAATTAAAAAATAAAATTCGTCGTATCTCAGTTTCTTCAAATTGCACATAGTATACTTTTTAAACCGAATTTAAAGTGAATAAAATATTGAATAATCTATATGTAAAATATAATATATTTTACATATAGATTATTTGTAATTACATATAGATTGTATAAAAAATACTCAAAATAATACATATAATACAACATATTATGTAGTATTATATGTATGATTTTGATATCTTACAGAGTTGAAAAAATATATACAGGGGCCCCAAACCTCTCGGCCCAGGATTTCTCTCGGCGCCCCTATTCGGGAACGACTCTCCGCCAATTTCAAACAGTTAGAATCGATTAGAATGGGCAGAACATCAGTGCGCATTTGATCATCGTATACAGAGTTTCTTACCACCAGTACCACCATTTTTTTTCTCGCAAACTGGATGAGATAGATAGTGGAACGAAAAGTTTTGATTATCAAAATATATCCAAAGAATCGAATGGTCATAATAAAAATTTTGTGGGCTTATCGGAAATAGAAACACAAAGGGTCAATTTTGAAATCTCCAATGAAAACATATGCCGATTTTGGCATAATTGGATAGAAAAACAATCAAATGTTTTATTTTTACAGTTCTATACAATTATGCCAAAATCGGCATATGTTTCTAATTGAGATTTCAAAGTTGATCCCTTGTGCTCCTACTTCCGATGGGTCCATATAATTTTTTTCATGCCCATTCGATTCTTCGGCTATAATTTGGTAATCAAAATTTTTCGCCCTACTTCCTATCTCATCGCGTTTGCGAGAAAAAATGATGGCACGAGTGGTAAGAAACAGCCTTTATATTATAGACTCGCTGATAATTTATATACTTGTTAAGATCATGTTAATATCGTAATTTTATTCAAAGCGTATAGCTTATTTATCAAAATTGTCATTATATTATGACAATTTACCGTAACATCGAGAATAATTTAGTGGACTATATCATCGGTATAGTGAGATAAAGGAACTTCGGCTCTCCCATAGACTCAATACTGACTTACGATAATAGTATATAGGTATAAACGAGGTTAGGTACACTTATTATAACTAATAAGTGTAGTTATAATTATACCATTTTCAACGAAAGAAGAACTTTCAAGGCCAAATTCGATGCTGTCGTCAAGTGTAGTTATAATTATACCATTTTCAACGAAAGAAGAACTTTCAAGGCCAAATTCGATGATCGACGAGTCTTTTCAGTGAGGGTTAATGGTAAGCGATACAATGTAAAACGGATCACAAATAGAAAATTTATCAACATTTTCGATTTGATGTTTGATTTAAAACATAGTAATTAGGTAAAAATATTTTAATTTTTATAAATACTAAAATGTTTTTTCTTTCCAAGTGTTGAGAATTTAACTGACGTGTTTTCCATTTCCAGGTAATTGTCTGCTATTTTGCTTCCTTCGATTACAATTCTTTTAATTGTCGATATAGAAATAATAATATCGAGTAAAGTTTTGTTGAAGATGTCATTTTTCGTTAGAATTTATGCAAAAAATGAAGGGAAAAGTCATTTTCAATACCTGTTTTTTTATCACTTTATATAAAAAAGTAGTAATATTAGAGTGATTTTTGATATTTTTGGCATTTACCAAAAAGTAGACTAGAACTCCCATTTCTCTACTACTACATCACTATATATTATCTTTATAAACATAAAGAACTTTAAAATACAAGAATCATATATCTTTCCATAAATCAGGCATTACGCCTGGGACCCGAAACTTACTTTTTTCATCAATCTAACTGAAATACTTAAGCAATCTGAAAGCACAAATGAATCTGCACTTCCGTATATTAAATTTTAATTTCATGAAGTATTAGCCAGTTTAATTATTCAAAATTAATTAAAAATTTAATATATATTTAAACTGATCACATTAGCTGTTTTAGAAGTAAAAATTCTTTTAAGAATTCGATTGCATCGATATTTATAGAAAGGAAAATATGTAAATAAATCATGGAGTAACTCATATGGATTTAATTACCATAGGATTAAATAGGATTTTTTCAGGAAAATCTCGAAAGTAAACAAAGTTGCCTGGAGAGCGATCCACCCGGGAACGATATATGGAAGTTTCAATGTATATTGAAAATATGGTGATGAAAACACTTTCTAATGTATTCACTTTAAAAGTGTTCGGCCGAACTTTTCAGTAAGACTTAAGAAAGAGAAGAAAGTTCACACAATGTTTAATTTACTAAATTTCGTCGAGATGGAGTGAGCGAAGTTATCAATTCCATCCAGTTTATCTTGCATTTAAAAAATTACAATCTAATTTCAGTAGATTAAACATTGCGTGAAGATTATTTCTTATTGTTTTATGCTTATCCTTTATATTTTTCAATAAATGTTCTCAATAATTCGAAAACTTCATTCCGTTTTGAATCTTTCGAATTTTGTATATCTGTGTATACAAAATTCAATGGAACTGTACAGTTCCATTGAAGTTATTACAAACATGATCATATATCTTTAAGAGAATTTCAAGGATGAGAATTTGAACGATTTATTACTAATTATTTTTTTATTTATATTATCAATTTTGATAGATTGCATGATTTCGAACATTATATAACTTTGCTGAAATACGAAATAATAAGTTCAGTAATGCAAACATCACCATTCCTATGATTAAAACTCACATTCCCAATATTTCTTAAAAGTATGCATTTAGAAAATCAAATATTAAAATTCCATTTATCAGTTTCAATAGCATAATATAGCGTGATTTCAAGTTTCAAATATTTCAAACATTTCTTTGGCAATAATGTCATTTTATATTCATAGGAATGTTTATTTTCGTCTCAAAATTTCATATATGATCATGTAATATTGTACCTAGTACTGTCGCACCAATTATAAAAAATTTCTCCAATTCTGTTTTAATGTAAAAAGTAAAGAAAAATGGTAATTAGAAATTTCATCGTCATTTTAGATTGATTTTATATGGATTAGTTATGCAGGAAACTTGATAAATTTTGTTTAGATAATTTTGTCTAGTTAATAATTTTGATTAACGAGTTAATTATTTCATTCATTAAGAACTTTGGTGGGAAGAGTTAAATTTTATTTAAAAGGTTACGGAGAGCTAATTTTCGTTGCACTTATTAATTAAAAACATCTGATCTCTTTTAGTATGATGCTTTGAATTATATAATCATATATTATAAATTTATTATGTGAATCAAAAATATTTCCTTTCTATAAATATCAATGCGATGGAATTCTTAAAAAAAATCTCACTTTTAAAACAAGCTGATGTGAGCAATTTAAATATATATGAAATTTTTAATTAATTAAACTGGCTGATACTTCCGTGACTAAAATAAATGTTTATTGGAGTAAAATGCAATGTACAGAAGTACAGATTCATTTGTGCTTTCAGATTATTTAAGAATTTCAGTTAGATTGATGAAAAAAGTAAGTTTCGGGTCTGCGAATCAATGATCTGTGAAAAGAGTTCTTTTTTGTGTGATTCTTGTAGTTTTAAGTTCTTTATGTTTATAAAAATAATATATAATAAACTAGTAGTAGAGAAATGGGAGTTCTAGCGCACTTTTGGTAAATGCGAAAAATATCATAAATTACTCAAATACTAATATTCTAATCATAATATGATTGAAAAAATTAATGAAAATTACTTTCTCCTCGATTTTTAAGCTTAAGTTTTAATGAGAATTGTGTAAAAAATTAAAAGAGGGGGTTTCTTCCCGTTTAAAAATTGCTTTAAAAAATGGCACCAGAAAACATCCCATTGAAAAATAAGGCAATTTTAAGTTGTTAAAAAGTGGGGGACACACCGTTGCATTAAAACCAGCATTAATTAATGTTATAAAATTTTATTGTATTTTATTTTATATAGCATAAGCTTACCGGTTTCGATAACATCACTAGTGGCACTTAACTCTAGCCTTATCAGATAGCGGTCTACAACAAGAAGATGGGATTGATAGTTCTAGTCATACAAGCTTGTTGTCAATCAAATTAACTGATACAAACAATGATCTGAAATCTAAGAAAAACTTATCCAAGAAAGTTTGAAATTATCAAAAAGCCTAATTGAAATGGAATATTATATTGACTTCAGTCAACAATGAACCTCGCATTATATGTTTATTGTGTCATGAGATGCTAATGGAAGTATGAAGCCATCATTATTAGTAAGACACTTAAAAACTAAACATCCTGAGCATGAACACAAACCTTTATAATTCTTTGAACGATGATTATAGACAAGCAATTCTCAAACCAGCAATTTAAAACTTCACTATAATTAATGATAAATATTTAGAAGAATCTCTTGAAGTTGCATTCTTAGTTGCAAAAGACAAAAAACTACATAAGATTAGGGAAACACATGTACTCCCTGCCGCCATAAAAATGGTGAAAATAATTTATGGAAAAGAATATGCAAATAAACTTAAATGTGTTCCATTGTCAGCAAATACTATTGGTAGACGTATGGAAAGCATTGTTGATAATTTAAAGGAGCAACTATTAATTAAAACAGATTGCTCAATGTGGGAAATTCGCTATACAGCTTGATGAAAGCACAGATGTGGACAATATGGCTCAGTTATTGGTATTTATTAGATATTATTTTAAAATTAATTGCATGAAGAACTACTTTTTTGTGAGGCACTTAAAGAGAGATGTACAGGGGAAGGCATCTTCTCAACTGTAAGTAATTTCTTTGTTAAAAGCAATATTTTATGGGAAAACTGTTTAAATATAACAAACGATGGAGCAGCTGGTTTGATAAAAAGAAAGGATTCAAAGCTAATGTAACTGAAATAGCACCCCATGTGAAATTTGTTCACTGTATTATCCATAGGATGCAAAGTCGCGGATTTTAACAAATGTCAATAATAATAAATTACAAACTAAACCTAACGGTTCTAACGACTCTGCAATCCAGAGTTCGGCCTGGCCTAACGGCTAGCGACTCTGCAAATTCCAGAGTTCGGCCTCGCTCAATCCAAGTTAACTTCCTCACAACCGTAGGTAATCCCAGTTTACCCACGGGACGGTTCTAACGACTCTGCAATCCAGAGTTCGGCCTGAGCTCAGGTCTTAACTAAACTCATTAAATATAATTAAACTCAAAACAATTTTACTACAATTAACGTTCAACCGGCAAAGCAAAACCGGAAATCGGAACTTAAACTAAAAGTGCTGATTAAGTGTTAGACTAGAACAAACAACGATGTTAGAAATTTACGTTAATAAATTGAAGAAATTCTCAAACAAGTTAATAACAAAAAATATAAATTTATTAGACTCCAAAACACTTACAAAAGTGTAAATAAATGCTTTATTGAAACTATAATAAAGCAACAAGCAATTAATCAACAAAACTGGTTTAATCCAACTCAAGTATCAACAATCAATTATTTACAGTATCAGCAATCAATTATTCACAAAAAAAAGAACCTTAAATACTACTTAATTTCTACTACCTCCACCACCGATACAAACTTCAAGCAAATTGTAGAGCTTTACAAGAATTCCAATGTCACTTTAACCAACCTTACGTCGATACAGCACCTCATCGGTTGCCGTTTTTCATAAGCTTTTATACTGAACAATATACAGTCCCGTGTTGCTTCATTTACATACTTATACGTAACAAGTTTTAAGTTATCAGCTTAGAGATAATTCATTCATGTCATCCTCTTTACAATTAAATTATATTCGGAACAAAACATCGATACGGATCATTCTTACATTCTCATATCGGATCAGTAGTAAAATTACATAGATTAGATGATGACGTCATTACCCGGGACAGCACTTCCGGAGGACGGTTCTCGATTCCGTATCACGTGATTGCTAACGACGGCAGAGAAGGTGGAAGTAAGTTAACTCGTAAACTAAAATATAATACGTTAGATCTAACGATGGCAGAGAAGGTGGAAGTAAGTTAACTCGTAAACTAAAATATAATACGTATAATAAGAAAATAACGATAAATAATAAGAAAAGAGTGCGTATAAAATAATTAAGAAAATAACGCTAAATAATAAAGTGCATAATAAAATAAAATAGGACAGGTCAAAGTTAACTTCCTCAAGGCAAGCTATTGCATCAAAAAAATGGAGCCTGATATACGCAAAATTCTGCAGTATGTTATCATCATAGTGAATTTTATAAAAACGAGACCTTTAAATAGAATATTTACAGCACTATGTCAAGAGATGGGTAGTAGCCACGAAAATCTTCTGTACTCCACGGAGGTTCGTCGGTTATATCGAGGAAAAGTGCTTAAAAGAGTTGTAGAACTGAAGGATGAGTTAGGCATTTTCCTACTGGATAAAGATAAGAAATATTCAGACATTTTAGTGAGATGAGTGACTATTAACGATATGCTACCTATCTATTTTTGAAAAAGTAAATAGGCTTAATTTGTCACTTCAAGGTAAAGGTAACATTTTAACAATGAATGAGGAAATAACTGCATTTCGAAAGAAAATGGTACTGAGGAGATAGAAATTTGAAATGGGTTTTTAGAAAAGTTTCCATTCTTATATGATTTCATTGATGCTACACATTTAAGAAGTTTAGAAACATATTTTTGTAACCTATTCACAGATCTTCCTGGAGAAGAATTTCAATGGATATTACATCCATTTGCTGAAAATGAAAAAATTGGACCGATATCATTTCAAGAGCAGTTAATCGATATAAGATGCAGTACAACATTACCAAACGAATTTAAACAAAAATCTCTTCACGATTGGTGAATGGAACTGAAATCTGAGTATCCCAATTTAATAAATACAGCAGCCGATGCACTCGTACCGTTCGGTTCTACTTACTAGTGTTGAACATCGAACATCGATGTTCGATGTTTTAGACATCGATGTTTAGAGATCGATGTTTTGGTATCGATGTTCGATGTTTTTCCTGTTCATGTAGTAGAATTGACGTTTAGAATAAATAAGTATTACATAATATTTTTACAAACGGAATTTTTTATAATTTGTGATGATTTTACTTAAATTTTTTGTTTTGCATTAGAAAAATCGAACAATCCTTCTGGCAATATTGATTTAGTGCTTATATTTGTGTGGAAACACGGAATTCGGCCTGCTGGAAAGTGTCATTTCACTACTCATCATAATTCAATCGGGGTTGACACTTTATAAGAGAAACCCTCGGTGGACGTTTTTATTCTACCATCCGGTCCGAGGTGCTCCGCTCTCCGCAACGAATGACAAATAAACACGCGGCAAGTCGGGCTGCACGAGGACTCGAATATCATGCAGGTGCGCGGTGGGGTTGGTGAGAAAGAATGTAACCGAGGTCAGTCAAACGACTTCCTGGGAAAAAGTGACTGATTTATAGTTATTAATCGGAAGGTTGAGATTGGGATTTGAGACAAAGGAGACAGTCAGTCGGTCTCCGATCGCCGAAGTAGTCAGTTGGTTCCTGCCCATCAGAGAAGTCGGTCCTCAAAAATCGAGGGGAAGAAATCTACCTATCCACTCCAACTAAAGTGCAGTCGGATACAACGATACTTTGACCTCAGGGACTTACTCAGTGGTCACAGTCTTTACGTTCACCGTTCCTCAGCCCCAAACACTGTCGTCACCCGAACTGCCAAGAAGACGAAGATCTGCAGCAATCAGAAGGAGAGAATCCCAACACCCGAGCTAAAAGCAGATCCTCAGAACAAGTGAAAACTGCCCTCTCAAGGTATTTGTCTTTCGACCCTAATTGTCGGGTCTGAATCATACAAATACTCTCTCTCTCCAATAAAGAAAGTTGTTTGTTGTTACAAACGTAGTCTCTGTGTCGTCGTTTAAATACTCTCTCTCTCTCCAATAAAGAAAGTTGTTTGTTGTTACAAACGTAGTCTCTGTGTCGTCGTTGTCTCAGTCTCATTACCTGTCCTTACCCACTCCACAGACCGCACGTAGGCCATACGCCTGTTTTATATCGTCCGAGACCTCATATTTGTTACGTGAGACACATTATCATCGTCATTTAATTAATATTCGAAACCCTTTCGGTTAACTTTTTTATTTCAAAGTATTTATACCTTTGTAGCTTAGTAAGTATGCCTCCGAAAATATTTCTGTGCCAACATTTTGCTAAAAATAAAAGTAATTCTGCAAATTGCATATACTATTCAAATGAACCGAAAACTAGTGGTAATACCACGAATTTCAGGTGTCATCTTCAAAGCAAACATCCACAACTTCTCGGAGTTCGAAAAGCCTTGCAGAAGGAAGAAAAATGATATAAAGACACTGACGGAGTATCATCGTCACAACCTCTCCAAGAAAGCAAAGAAAATTTCTCAGAGGTTTAGGAGCATTGAGGAGTTCAAATCAGATGAATCGGCAGAAAAAAACGAAATCAAGTTCTTATATTCTGATGGGTAAAGACAATAAGCTATTGAGTATTTGGATCGTGAAGTTTTTCAACATTTCCTAAAGACAATACCATCTTCGTACAAAATTCCTTCTCGACCAACAATTAAAAGACTAATTTCCGATAAATATAGTAATATAGTATCCAAAGTCAAACAACAGCTCAAACAGAAATTTTGCTTATTGACTACTGATTTATGGACAGTTGTCCACTTTATAGATCAGGAAAATAAACTATGCAATGTAGCATTGGATTATTTTATATTGGAAGAACGATATACTAATGAGTATCTAACTAATAAACTAAAGCAGTTGATAAAATACTGAGAAATAGATGAAGAATATGTCAGTATAGTTATTATATACATCAAAAAAAGGCACAAAAAACATCGATGTTTTCGGGACCGATGTTTTTAATATCGATGTTTAAAACTGTTACTTACCTATGTGGGGTATCTTTTTCTGCAATGATTGGTATTAAAACTAAATATCGAATTAAATTGGAAACAGGCCTTCGTATCATATTGTATCGTGTCAGATAACATCAAACCAGCATTTTCAGAAAATTACTTACCTATGTGGGGTATCTTTTTCTGCAATGATAGGTATTAAAACTAAATATCGAATTAAATTAAACTGAAAACAGGCCTTCGTATCATATTGTATCGTGTCAGATAACATCAAACCAGCATTTTCAGAAATTTTTAAACAAATGCTCGCGCACTGTTCTCATTATATTGTAATAGGAAAAATAAATATGTATCTATGTTTATAATAAAAATAATGTGCAATAATAGCTTTTTTGGATATTCTATGAACCCTTATTTTGTCTTAAAAATACCAAATTAAATAGATTTTTTCTCAATCAATAGGGGCATGCGCCATTGAATTTTCTGTCTTAATGGTACGCAGTCAAAATGTTTGGAGACCACTGGTATATAGTATAGTAAAAGGACCACCAATGAAGAATGAAGACCTAGCATTACTAAATTGGCATTATTTGTAGTCGGCCGGATTGGCTGCGTGGAAACGCTTCGGCTTTCCACTCTGGAGGAGCCTGGTTCGAGTCTCGGGTCCCATTCCTTGAAAAAATTTATCATGGGGTCCTGGCCCGGCCCGTCGATTCCAGTACTTTACAATCCGGTCGACCCGCCCCATTGGTAGGCAGCCTGTGGAAGGGCTTATTTTGCCCCGCCACATAGTATTCTTCATGAATGGAATATGGCGTCATCTGTTGACAAAAAAATTGGTATTATTTTAAATTTAATAAAGATAGGATTATTGGCTGTTATTTGATATTAATTGTATAATTACAATAAGGGTTTTTTTGCATATTTTACGCCCCCTTTCCAATCAAGGAGATCATTAAGGGGCGGGGCCGATTCCAACCACGGGCTGCACCCACACCCGTGGAGGGGGACCGGATCAGCTCAGCTCAGCTCAGTCTTAGGTCTCAGACATATGCCCTTAATTGGACAACGCTCTGCTCCGCCGTGAGGCACTACAGAGGTCTGTAACACAGTTTAATCATAGCTGCCACTGGGTCGCGGGTCGGCATCGCCTCCCCTGCGTCCACGGTCCACTGACCCGATAGGCCCGAGGTTCCAGCTTGGCCGCTCGCAACGGATCAAGTGCCGCTGTGAATCCGAAGCTTACGGCTTCGCCTTCTCCCCAGGATTCTCGGTCACAGACGTTTTCGCTGTGTTAGTGATGTCACCACCACTTTCCATCTCGTCCACAGAGGGATCGAGACAACTAGAGACGGCTCCAGAGTGAGATCTGAAGGCTACACCATGAGACATCCTTCCCCCTGTAAAAGGAGTCTCCGTAATAGACCGACTGCAGACTGGATCAATCCAACAGCTGATCTATAGCGTCCCTCAGTTGCCTGAGTTTCGCAAGATTCCCTTGACTTGCTGCAAGCGTTCGACATACTTCACTTTCCGACTTAGACATGGTGAAGGACGGGGATCACCGGGCCCACTACCCCGAAAAAATTCGGGATCAGACCCGGGACGCGAACCGTGCCCGGGACTGCGTGGCACGCCGACAGCGTTACGACATGGTGAAGGACGGGGATCACCGGGCCCACTACCCCGAAAAAATCCGGGATCAGACCCGGGACGCGAACCGTGCCCGGGACTGCGTGGCACGCCGACAGCGTTACCACTCGGCCATCCGACCGCCAATAAGGGTTCATATGTTACTGAAAAGAATTGCTTTATTCAATTTCTGTCTAACAGATGTTGCGTTGCTTTGCATATGCAAAACAACGCAAGATTAAATGTTTTTGCATGTGCAAGGTTAAATATTTTGCATATGACTAATCTGATCTCAGTATATTTTTTGAGTTATTTTCCTTATTAATTTGGTTTCATGCAGATTTTCAAAACTTATTTCTGTTATTTTTGCATGACAGAAACCCCACTATTCTAACTTTCTGTAATTTTCTGGCTCAGAAAAATGTTGTATTGCAAATTTTTCTATCTTTCTAGATATTGAATTTTTCATAATTCTCTGCTCAGTCATGAGAAGACTGAATGACTTTTCTACATATTTTACTATTTCAGTTACTCTATCTGATGCAAACACAAGGCCTCCCTTTTTACACAATTTTTAAAATACATCCTGAATAAATGTGATCACTTTCAAAAAGGAATTTTCCAAGGATGTTACAACAATTATCACATGTAAGAGTCATCATTAATTTCTTAATCACTTATCCTGCAATATAAATCAAAATATTTTCTGAAAATTCTGATAGATATTGCAAATCAATCTGTAACATAATAGTCTTTAATTCTAATGATCAGTATATGTAAATTGCAAAACAAGTATGAGTAATGAATGTAGATGTTTAGGAATCAAATGCTGGTCTAACGAATATTCTTCCGGAACTCTTCTATTTTATTAAATAGCTTGGAATGTCAAATATGGAAAGACATCAATCATGGAAAGACATGCATCTTCCTTCAATAGTTTCCTTTCTGCACTTGACCTGACTTGATAGTAATCTTTGATAAAATACTAGAATCAAATGCTGGTCTAACGAATATTCTTCTGGAACTATTCTATTTTATTAAATAGCTTGGAATGTCAAATATGGAAAGACATGCATCTCCTTCAATAGTTTCCTTTCTGCACTTGACCTGACTTGATAGTAATCTTTGATAAAATACTACAAAACTGGCTGTACTTTGTTGGCTGCCAGTTTTTCGTCTTATATAAGTAACTCGTTTAGAAAGAATTTCAGGCTGGGAAAACCGATTTATGTATAGACAATACATGTCGGATTAGCATACAGTCGGATTTTATCAAACCATATTGAAAATAATAAAATATTCTATTTCCTTACATATCTGAAAGCTGTAACTTCCATCCTGGTGTTTTCTTACTCTTGCATTCATACACTACCCATAACGCAATAAAACAGAAATAGCATATTCATTAAAAATAGCAAGAAATGTTGTATTCAGTAAACAATCCAACTCTCTGGTCCGTCCAACAATATGGCTGCCAGTGGATTCCTCTTTATTCTGGAAACCTCATTTAGAGCAGTCACTTCACTATATATATATATATATATAACTCGATGGCATCATCCATCCTAGCGGCTCTGTTATTTAGATTTTTATTCTGGAAACCTACATTTAGAGCAGTCACTTCACTATATATATATATATATAACTCGATGGCATCATCCATCCTAGCGCCATCTGTTATTTAGATTAATTACTTTTATCTACAAAAGCATCCTTAATTTAAAATCATCTAATTTATAGCCTATACGAAAAATCAATACAGCTCATTCAGTTAAAAAGATGAACAATTTTCCCAAGTTTTGTAACAATATACTGTAGTAAGTAAAATTTGAGTTATCGTGGCGAATATGTGCATTTTTATTAATTAGAAATCTTTGCTAAAGACTAAATATCAGACTAAATATGATTAGCGTTATTAAGCAAAATATCGTTTCCGTAAAAACCATAATTTTAATTAATGGTTGAAGATAAAATTAAATATATTCTAACTAACTTAAATTTCAACCTTTGCCTTGAATTTCCTTAATGTTTATTAATACTAACTACACTAATCAGCAAAAAAGTTATTAATCCGATAAAATTACAACAGAATTTGATGTTAAATATGGGTGAATAAGTAATCCGTAAGAAATTTTAATTATCATTTACTACTGTGAGAGATCGACCGTGGGACGTTTGTAACTTGTCACTCTACACTTCGGTTCTTCCCGGTCACATGTAAGACAAAACAAGAGAAACGGGAGACGCAGAAAGGAATCTGGGAGAGAGGGAAGCAATATACTGTTAAAATAAATATGGCGAAATGCATCGACGCACCGCGTTGTATTTCGACCATCTCATATCGTGTATCTTTTCATCATTATCTCTGCCCCTCCTTTTGTAGATACTACAGAATTTCTGAAACACAGATTGCCTGCAATCTGTTCACTGCATTGCCCGCAGTGAACAGATTGGTAGTGATACATCGAACATGTCCACAGGAAGACCAAACGCCTTTTGTAGATACTACAGAATTTCTGAAACACAGATGAATCATTGCCCGCAGTGAACAGATTGGTAGTGATACATCGAACATGTCCACAGGAAGACCAAAGTGTCTCCCTTTTACTACTTAACAGTGTTATCGTAAAAATGGCATCAAGTGCGATTAACCTCCTTGCCCCTATAAAGGGGAAAGGTTGTTAATGGCACATGATGAGGCTATTCTCGTCCCTTAGAGGGAGAATTTCTACAAAGCATTCCCAACAAATTGGGAACTAAAGGCGACTGTCCCCCATTACAGAGGCAAGCCATCATGAAATAAATCAATCGATGGCAAATTAACCATCTTGACCTAAGCTTTAAAATTTCCCTTGCGTATAACTAAGGTTCAAATGCTCCTTTGCACAGGTGTATTATTGTCCAGACTTGTGCCTCAGGAAAGAATTTTATCCAAGGCTGAGTACAACATCGCGTCGCTGTACTATAGGCACAACAACCATCCTCCGCTACAGAGATAGCAGGGGAAAACTCATGGCTCACCAACATCTGATACTTACAATGGTTATTAGCCGCGTAAGCGGTCCGTGTTCTAAGAATTTCAATCTCCCTTTTATAAGAGCGGCAGTTGGCACTCATACAAGAGTGGCCCTCTTCCAACTGCCATCGAAATCTCTTATTGGCTCTCGCGCAATTAATGCAGCGAGTCGCCTTGGCCTTAGACTCCTTATAAGTGTGTTCCTTCCCACATCGAGAACAAAACTGAACTGCAGATTTGCAGTTCTTTGCTATGTGGCCGAATGCACAGCACTGTAGCAGCGTATAACCGCTACATAATCACGGACCCGATTAGGAGTCCACCCAACACTCAGCTTACCTAAACCGAGAAGATGAGAATGGAGGCTTGGGCTGGCCTCCAGGTTCAGTTAACTAGGCCATCCTTTCTCTTTAAAGGGAATTTAACTGAGAGCTGGCCAGGCTCTAGGCTAAGGCTGTTCTGCTCTTTTACAGTTGGGATCAGAGCGTCTTTCTGAATGTTATTCTGACATCAAAAAAATCAGCCTGGGTCTGCAATTTTCAGGGATTCTGCTGACAACAGACACCCAAAGCGTCTGGACTTGTTCAGTCTCGGCTTGGAGTTTATTGAGATCCTCGGCCCTATTAAGAGAGACCAGGACCCCATTATCCCTAACAGCTCTAATAGATTTCACCCCGATACCCAACTTAACGAGGTCTTTTCGGGTGCAGCTGATGCCTTCGGTCTGGTCGGGACAGAAGCACTTGGCATAGCTAGGCCTAGCGGCCTTCCCATGTTCCATCAATTCCTTAGTCTCAATGGGTTTCCCCGCCTGGAACAACTCCGGCTGGGGAAATTGCTTGGTCTGTTGCAACTGAATGACCTGAGCACGGAGAGATGAGATCTCCGCCCTCTGAGCGGCCATCATTTGCACAATATGGCTGAAGAGCATGAAGATTTTACTCCCCATCTCCTTTCGTACTTTATTGTCGGAGCTACCGAGTAATTCGGCAAGCTCATCTTCGATTTTTGCCAAGTCGCCATTTGGATAAGGCTCAGCTGTGGGATGGGAACTATTCCATCAATCAAAGAGGACTCATTAAGCTACGATTAGACGGTGCTATTTTTCATGCAACAAGACTCATGCAACTAGGCACGCGAGAAGGCATGCAAAGACGCATCCCTCAAAATCTGTTGCAATACTAGGCGCAAGAAGGCGCATGTGTTCCCCATCCTAGTTAGGTTACACGTGCAACTACTCTTGGAATATCTTGTTGTTTTGATTATTTTTAAACATTCTTCGCAAATTTTTCTTTGCTTTATGGATTGAGGAATGAAGAAAACACTTCGATTTATTGAAGAAGTTAAATTTATCATCGTAAAGTCATTCTAGTAAATTTTTTGAAAAGACTGAAACTATCTAACCTGACTTGGTTCAAAATACAGTAAAACCTCGATTTTACGGACTTCGGATTTTACGGACACCATCCCAAAAAATAAAATAAATAATATTAATACAATATTTGCATAAACTGTCTACAGTATAGCTACATCCAGCATTTGTAAAATAAAGCACTCATTTATTGCATAATGCATCATTTTTATTTTAACAACTTACCTAAATTTAATATACATGTATGTAGGTAATTTAATTTAATTTAAAATACTCTATGTAAAATAATACAGTTTTTAGGCATAAGTCACATTAATTAGTACAGGTATGTTGAAAATGCTAAGTAATGTTTATAAAAAAATTTTACTTCGATTTTACGGACTTTCCGAATTTACGGGCTAGTCTTGCCCCCTATAGTCCGTAAAATCGAGGTTTTACTGTACTGATGTTATTAGCGCTTCGATCGAAATATTTGCGTTAAAACACTTTCTTTTTTTCTTTTCCTTCTGTCATTTGAAATGATAAGAGTAGCTGCCGCTAAAGCGGTACGTACAACTCTTTTCGTGTTGGTATTGTCTGCAATATGTCCTCCACGTATGAACACGAAGGGGCAAGTTGCATGCATCATGCGGCTGTTGCACATTGAGGCATGCGTCATTCAGCATACAACGTTGCATGCAGAGAGGCTTCGTCTAAACGTAGCTTAAGAGTTCCCCTTGCGCTTACTACACCGAGAAGAATGTTCACGGCGACTTTCCTTTGGCGCATTTAATTTGCTCAGACTTACATCCAATTCCTCAGAAGAGGAGACACCAAGATTAGTCTCAACCATTTACTGGGGCGACCTGATCGAATACCCCCTCAGGGCAGGGGCCTCGGGTGGGAAAACCCCAAGCCCCATCAGAGGTGCCACGCACAGGTTCCTCCCTATGAGTGTCAGAGGGAACGAACTTTTGTTCCCTCTCAAATTAATTTGAGAAATTGGAACGTGTGAAGATTTCCCGTCGTTTTGACTTTGGAAGAGGAATTAAAAAATCAGACGATTGCACTGAATATCAAAAATATTAATTCAGAAATTACAATGGTGCGGCCAAATATCCATTTTCTATTTTCCCAAAACGTAGGAAATCATTAGTGTAGAATAGTTTAATTTAGTCATTGTAGTATAGTTCGACTATAATACAATAACTAAATTAAACCCTAATTTAAACTAATTTTAAAACAGTTACAATTTAAAAGTGACAAAAACTTTTATAAATAATATTTACATAGAATTTTTATAAGGTAGACTTCGCAAGTGCTTGAGATTAAAAGAAAACTGAAATTTGTTAGAAAGTAGTCCAGGCCCCGGCTCGTTTAACCCCATCCTCCTTCTGATGTCTGACTCCACCATGAATGTGGGCGGTCTGTAACAATGGAATGTTCTGGTTCTTTTTATCTATGGGGTGAAATCGTTACTAATTTTTATAGAAAAATCCATTATTATTTATTATGCATTTCCAGTGATAAATAACATTTTTATAGGAAATTAAATATAGCTAAATTATTTTTAGCTCGGTGTCAGACTCCAATCCATCACATCTTCATATAAGTAGGATAAAAAAATTCCGGTATTCAAATTTTGTTCATATACTCACAGTTTTCAAAGACAATCGTCAAAAATTTTTATGATGATGTTTCCTGATAAAATGATGAAAATATTAGCATAAGTATACTGAAAGTAGGAAAGTGAGTAACTTCATAAAATAATTCGAAAATATTGCGTTTTACACAGTGATCTATCAAACATCATAGCGTGAACATATATATCATTTCTAGAGACACAATTAGAAAAAAACGTGAAATTCTTTCAGCATAAAAAATCTTTCACGTTTATGTAAAAAATATTCAGATTATGCGGCGTTTCTCCCGAAATAGATCGGATAATCAATATATTCATTGCTATATAGTACATTTTTGTGAACTTCCTTCAGAGGTAAAGTTTATCATGCTCTTGTTTAGCGAACGTTGATACTGCTAAAATAACGATACGAATGAACCAATATCCTGAAATGAGAATCTTAATAAATGGTATAAAAATTAACCTGATATATAGTCAATACTTTTAATCTTATCTTCACGAAAAAATCTTCCTTTATTGGAAAGTATCTTTCAAAACAACTTACAATGGAAACTTAAAGTTTTGTAGTACAAATAGAAATAATTAAACTATTACATTACACCAATTGAGCAAAAAAAAACTTCCTTAATTTCGATGTAAAGATGAAATTTTTCTTTGAATTAAGTTTTCAAAAATTTTTCATTAGATACGAACTGAATTAATTCTGTTTTACTTTATTATTATTTTCTTCTGTAATTCGTCTTATTTCGAGAAGTTACTTTATGTTTTATTCGTTGAGGGTTTCTTTATCTTGTATTTTCGATTCGGTGCAAAATGATTTGGGATACATTATTACAAGTTGCCATTTCCGGAACTAGTCACATTAGTTCAAAAATCTGAACTGCACAGCTATCAATATAAGTTCTATTAGAGCATTTGGCTCATTTGCGGAACCATCATTGTAATAATGATGGAAAATTGAATACTGTATTAACAATATGCTAATTTATAAAATATGAGTTGCATTAATTAAATTAATACTTTTAATTGAAATTGGAAACTTAAAGTTTTGTAGTACAAATAGAAATAATTAAACTATTACATTACACCAATTGAGCAAAAAAAAACTTCCTTAATTTCGATGTAAAGATGAAATTTTTCTTTGAATTAAGTTTTCAAAAATTTTTCATTAGATACGAACTGAATTAATTCTGTTTTACTTTATTATTATTTTCTTCTGTAATTCGTCTTATTTCGAGAAGTTACTTTATGTTTTATTCGTTGAGGGTTTCTTTATCTTGTATTTTCGATTCGGTGCAAAATGATTTGGGATACATTATTACAAGTTGCCATTTCCGGAACTAGTCACATTAGTTCAAAAATCTGAACTGCACAATTATCATTTGGCTCATTTGCGGAACCATCATTGTAATAATGATGGAAAATTTTTCATTAGATACGAACTGAATTAATTCTGTTTTACTTTATTATTATTTTCTTCTGCTAATTTATAAAATATGCTAATTTATAAAATATGAGTTGCATTAATTAAATTAATACTTTTAATTGAAATATTGTTTAATTTCTTTGAAAAAACAAAATATCTTAGGAAAATTGCGATTTCAATGCAAGAGAAACGATGCTGCATACGTTTCAACTTTAAATACAAGAAATTTATTGATATTTGCGTTATAAATATATCATCTTGTTCATAAAAAATTGTTTATTATCGTTGCACACATTTAATATTGTGTTGAATTTTTAAATACTAATTTGTGATTTTTTTCTTAAAAATATTTTAAATTAAGATATACATTAAAGTTATTGATTAAAATAATATTAGGAATATTCCACTTTAATTAGTTATATTAATTATTATTTCTGTTCCATTTTCATCAACTAATTCTTGTATTAATGTTGTATTAATTTCAGAATAAAATGTTTACTCGAAAGTCATTAAAACCTCATCAAATTTTAAATTTCACCATATTGATACTATGCAAGATGTAGTTGATCATTCATTAAATATACTCAATTTAATAACTATCGATTAAAAGCAGTTTTATTTAAAATGAAATTTCAAATTTCAATTGTTAAGCTTCACTTACTTCGACTATTCTTTATTGATGTATGTAGAGTATAATGAAATATTTATATTTCGTCTTTCATTATAAAGATTATAGGATCTTAGTCCGTTTATTCTGAATAATCTGATAAAATGGAACTCCACTCAGATGGCTTGAGTTCGGTAATATCGGATTTTTGCAGAAATATCACCGAAAACGGTATTAAAACAATTATAATACTACTATATACAAGTGAATAATACGGTTATGGTTTTGCAGCTAACACCTTCTATGAAACAATTGGGCTGAACTGCAGAACAATGAGCAGAAGAGAAACGATATCATTAATGATTGCAAGACAATACGATACTTGAAAGAACAAAGCATTCTTTCATATTCAAAATAAAATGGAATACAAGGATGTCGATTTGCATAATCTACATAAATGAAACTTTTAACGCAACCCTATCGCATTTTGGGGATCTCTTGTAATCCGAAAAAATCAACTTATTATAAAGCACCAAACGTCATAGATAGCCTCATAGAAAAACAATGAAGAAAGGATAAGAAGAAAGTACACGCTTCCATAGTCTTTCATTTATACAAAGCTTATTTAACTTATTCTCTCTTTCTTCATATATATCAGATAATCGATTTTTCATTGTAATATGTTCATTATAGAATCTCCCCGAGGACAATGTGTAGCCAGTTCCTCTTTTGCCAATGTTGAAAGTGCCGAAAATATCGATTCAAACGAACTGATGGCCTGAAAGGAAATAATTTGTTATGCTATAAATATTGACGTAATATATTTATTATTAATCTTACCTTGATGACAAAATCTTTCTTTATTCTAAAACACCCACCAATTGAAAATCCAATGGGAACTTTAGAAAATCTTTTCATAAAGTTTATCAACTAGAAATAAAAATAATGAAAACATAAAAAACAATGAAGAATTTTCCCAAAGTTTCCTTCTCAATCAATAGGTTAAGATCAATAGGCTTGGGGCAGTGCCGGATCTAGTTAGTGCGGGGCCCGATTGGAATATTTTTCGCGAGGCCCCTCAAAATATGGCTTATATGTATAATATTTCCATACTCACTTTCGGTTTCATTTTTAAAATTATTCCATTCATATAAACTAAAGGTTCTCAAACTTTTTAAACGCATCTATTTTGTCAATAAAGACTATAGGTTACGTAACTTATATCATTAACGAACTATAGGACGTTAATGATAAAAGATATATACAAGATATAGAGGGTGATCGGTTAACGAACAGTTCCGATTACGAAAAAATCGACTAACGAAAAATTTCGCGAAAGACTTTTATGTTCGGACAACGAACACATATTTGGATAACGAACACCTCACAGAACAAGCTGTGGGACCCGCGGCGGACTGACGGAATGAAAGGTTTAAGCCTTACGCTTTCGTAGACTTACGGATATCGGTGAAAGAACAGTGGTTTTTCTCGATTAAAATGAACTCGGAGACAACTTAAAACAATGATTTATTAAAGGAGGTAAGAGAGTTTTTACAATTTTTTAATCGCAGAATGGCACCAGGTTAAGATCAATAGGCTTGGGGCAGTGCCGGATCTAGTTAGTGCGGGGCCCGATTGGATTATTTTTCTCGGGGCCCCTCAAAATATGGCATATATATATCAATAAAATAAGTAACATTTATAAATAAAGACTCATTTTTATCGGCTGGATAGGCTACGTGAACCTCTTCGGCTTTCCACTCTGGAGGACCCGGGTTCGAATCTCGAGTCCCAACCCTTGAAAATATTTATCATGATAATGAAGTCGGGCCCTCCCGTCGATCTCCGTCGTTCACAATCCGGCTGATCCCTCCGCTGGGATGGACAGCATGTGGAAGGACTTTTTCGCCCAGTCAATTATTATTCTTACAGAAAGAAAACTGGCGT
Organism: Olivierus martensii; assembly: GCA_000484575.1. Classification (NCBI taxonomy): domain Eukaryota; kingdom Metazoa; phylum Arthropoda; class Arachnida; order Scorpiones; family Buthidae; genus Olivierus; species Olivierus martensii. The sequence continues at coordinate 37,148 of AYEL01071603.1, forward strand.
CATCTGATGACAAAAAAAACAAAGGAAGGGTTAATTATTTCGATAAATTTCACCTTGATGTGAAAATTTGAACGATTTTATTTTTCATCGGATATAACAACTCCGTGACCTAATTAGCATATGTTAGGTTTCAATATAACATACTGATTAGAACCCACTCCAGACAGATGTGATTAAGATTAATTAATTCATAACTACCCTGTACAAACCTAATAATGAAGTCGGGCCCTCCCGTCGATCTCCGTCGTCCACAATCCGGCTGATCCCTCCGCTGGGATGGACAGCATGTGGAAGGACTTTTTCGCCCAGTCAATTATTATTCTTACAGAAAGAAAACTGGCGTCATCTGATGACAAAAAAAACAAAGGAAGGGTTAATTATTTCGATAAATTTCACCTTGATGTGAAAATTTGAACGATTTTATTTTTCATCGGAAATAACAACTCCGTGACCTAATTAGCATATGTTAGGTTTCAATATAACATACTGATTAGAACCCACTCCAGACAGATGTGATTAAGATTAATTAATTCATAACTACCCTGTACAAACCTGTACTCAAAATATTGAGATAGGGCTCAAATGTAAAAACAGTAATTGAGTGTGTAGACTGTTTTCTGTAATTGTAATCTTCCGTAACTTCCTTTATTATATCGCACCATTTAAGGTTGGTTCCTATTATAGTCCGTTTCCGTCCGTCTCCGGCCGGGAATCTGCGCAATCAAGTCCTTACCGAACTGCGCAAACTCAGCGCCGACGGACGGAAGAACGGACACGGATTCGAATTGAATAGATTAGAAGTCTATTCTATCGGTCTTTGTAGAATCCATCAATCAATCACATTCGAGGAAGGATATTCAACACGGAGAATATCGAAGGAATTATTTTGGCAGTGTAAGAAAATCCTTGCTTATGGGATAAAACAAAAAAATGAATATTGAAACAGTTGCAGCAATTAATTCATATAGTAAATTTCTAATTACTTTTTGAATTTCACGATCGATTTCTTTTTTCAAATATTTTCGACAACTATTCTACCACTGAGTTGCTCGTCTTTCTTTTTTGATCTAAAATAAAACAGCAAACTGCAGGTTTTAATTATAAGTTCGACAATAATACACCTTAAAGAGATTACTTCCGGTCCTTTAGCCTCTGCATATGAAATCGACACTAAACAATTCATAATCCAAACAACACGGTCATCCATTTTGTTTGTATAAACCACTTTCTTATAAATTTCTTTGTGATTGGCTCGCTTTCGAATTTTTATTGTTTTAATTCATTGGCTAGACGGATGGATGTACGGAGAGTAGTGTGAACACTTTTGACGGAGTTGATTACGAATAACGGAGAGACGGGGATGGACGGAGACGGAACATAGCTCTAGTGGGAACTAACACTTATACGTTCCCCGAATATTGAAAAACGATACATATATTTTTAATTTTTTTTTATTAATACATTATTTAATTACATAAACTTTGACAAACAGGGGGCCCCTCAAGCGCGGGGCTCGATTGGTTGCAATCGGCTTAAATCCGCCACTGGGTTGGGGATCTCTACAATGACAATGCTATTAATCTTCCGAAAAAGAAGCGAGAAAATCAGTCGACATTGGACATATTCTTTAACGCCCCACAAACGGAAAATAAACATAATAGATGAAAATGCAAGACTGTGTATGTATATATTATTGTCATTACATATAAATGAAACGGTAGTAAGAAATTATATAATTATTTATTTTTGGGGGTCTCCAGAACGAATTAATCAAATTCCCATAAAAATCTATGGTAAATCGATGATCAAATGAATTAATCAAATTCCCATAAAAACCTATGGTAAATCGATGATCGGTTAGTGAACAATTCGGGTAGCGAACTTCGAACGGATTATGTTCGTTAACCGATCACCCACTGCTATATATATATATACTTATAAAATACAGATTATTTATGTATGTATGGATGTATGAAACTTTTTTATTTAAAATCTAAAAAAGATATTTAGGATTATGATATAGAGTTTTGTTCAGTATCAGTATGGGCATATCCCTATGTCGCCCTTTTTTTATTTGGACCTTTTTTAGGGCCCTAGGGGGCCCAATTTTTATTTATTTTATGACAATAAATACCAATAGATGGCGCTAAGTGTGAAAGTAAGGGGCAACAGATAACTTACCTGCATTACTATTACTGGATTTTTACATAATTATTTAGCCAATACAATTATTATTGATTATGATACAGGATACTGTTCAGTATCAATTTGTGTTCAATCAGTATCTTTATATCATACCTTTTCATTGGATGTTTTATTTTAAAGGACTTTTTATGCTGAATTTGCAGTTAAGCCTGTTCTAGATCCATAATTATGATTCTTACATATATTTCAGATGAAATTTATTGATATTTATATTTTATCACACAAAGAAATTATATAATTATTCATCAAGACGTAAACTATTAGACTTATATGTTTATCCAATATTATGTAATAATAATAAGTAATATTTAAAATCACACAAAAAG
>AYEL01071605.1:0-13146 GCA_000484575.1 Olivierus martensii
AAACTAAATTATTAAAAATTTTATGTACATAATAATAAAATATAAAATCAAGATGTTTTTGTATTTATTCGCGTTAAGCACGCTCTAAACTGAAACAAATATGCTCCATTAACAACCACAATTTAGTCGATAAAATTAATTATAAAGAAAGATTATTTATGTATTGATTTACAAATTTTCTAGATTAATTGAAATTAATTTTGAATTTCGAAACAGCGCCATTACATGTATTTAATTTGCGAAATTTATTTTATATTGTGCAAAACTTATCTATTTTATTTTATCATTTATATTAATTATTTTATTCCAATTTGATATTGTATGAAAATAATAATATTACGAAATACTGTATATTATAAAATCTTTTAATCCGTCATGTGATGTGGCATAAACCAATTGAACCATAACATTGTTTAGAATGGTTCAGGAAAATAAGCGGTGAGAGTGGATACAGTAACGATGGCTGTAGAAGCGAAAGAATGGAATTTCGACAGATTGGACGATGGAGTAGTCAGTAAGTTACTGTATATGGAAGTTTTTATTACATTCTTATGTTAAACGAATAAAACCAAAATTATTGAAATGTAGTATATAAATCACTAAACAGGTGTGTGGTTTCCTAACAGTGAATGTCATTAGTGGCTGCGGTAGTGTTGGATGTTTTTTAGCCAATGAGAGCACGCAATTTATCGAGTTAATATGAAACTATATTAGAATCCTTTATGTCTGATAATGTTACACAATTGTTCCACCCCCTACTGATTAGCTTTTCTGATATAATAAGGAAGTAACAAATCTCATCTTGTAGTGATTGAATATTCAACTTTTTATAACAAACTTTACATATGAATATTTAAAATGCAGGATTGAAATAATAGTTTTTATTAAAAGGCCAAACATAATAATAATAATAATTCTATATTATGATTTTAATGTTTAGATTGAATTTTTATCATTACAGTATTAAACATTTTAATTGAAAAATCACATATTTTAATATTGATAAAGAACAGTAATATCTAACAAAGATTTAATGTTGCATTTTTGATTTTATAAATTATTTAAAAAAAGTTAATATCAAATCCATGATTAATATATTTCATGGGATTCATTATGTAGTTTTATATTAAAGTATATGTATATAAGTAAATAGATATATCAGATATTTAAGTTGTATAATACAGGGTGGTGGCAATAATATAGTTTAATATAAAAAAATTTTTTTATTTTGCATTAATCGATCACTTGCATGCTAATACTTTAATATTTTACCATGCATTTCAGCTTTTCACAAAAGAAATTTTTGTGATATCTGAAAATTAAATGATTTATTTATGGCTGTATGTTTTTATTTATATATAATTTTATTAATCATTCAATAAAATTAATTTTAGTAATGATAGGAATTTACTATGATTGATAAAAATTCTGTAGCTCTTATAAATTTTAATATAAAAAACCAAAACTGAATGCTTTCAGTTTATGGTTGTACATTAATAAAAAACAAGAATTAAAATTAAAAGATAAACATTCTAAGCCAAAAAAATATTTTGCTGAACTGTTTGTGAAAAATCACTTACATTAATTTTCAAATAATATAAATCAATTAAAAATAACTACTACGCATTAATATTGTCTTAACATTATATATATATATGGATTTTATTCAAAATAGCTCAACTTTTTTTTTTTTTTTTTAATAATATGTGACCTTTATTGATGATATAGAATAATATGTGACCTTTATTGATGATATAGAAATATAAGAATATTGAGATTTTATTTTAGTAATGTAATTCCATTATATATACATTAATTTTCAAATAATATAAATCAATTAAAAATAACTAGTGTGCATTAATATTGTCTTAACATTATATATATATGGATTTTATTCAAAATTGCTCAACTTTTTTTTTTTTTTAAATATTGTATAGATTTTTGTCATCTTATTTTGTAATTTTTTGGAAACTAACAGGAATTAGTTTTAATGTTTATTCAGGTCAAATTAATAATGCCATTTTTTAATATTACTGATATTTTTTGGGCATTCAAACAAGAAATTAATGTATGCATTTAAATGTATATTAATATGTGACTTTTGTGATGATATAGAAATATAAGAATATTGAGATTTTATTTTAGTAATGTAATTCCATTATATGTATACTTTATTTTGAAGATTAATAAATAAAAGTTGTTCACTCTTATATTTCATTTAAATAAAATTTGCATTAATTTCTTTTATTGTAAGTTTCAATAAACTCAAAAACAAGCTCTAATTAGTAGAATTATATTTATAAAAAAAAGGTTTTCAGTTTGAAAATCATCAGTTCATTGATTAAAAAAATATAAACAAAAAATGTTTAAATTGAAAGTTGAGCATGTTGCACCCTCTGGAAACAAAACATGTTAAAAAGTTATAAACTAAATTACATAAATTGATTAAAAAAATATAAACAAAAGATGTTTAAAATTGAAAGTTGAGCATGTTGCACCCTCTGGAAACAAAACATGTTAAAAAGTTATAAAACTTTTAGTTAAAAGTTTTAGTTTAAAAGCTAATTATATAAATAATATAAATATTATCAGTGGTTTCCAAACTTTCTGTATCTGAACCCCCTTTTTTCATAAAATATTGATACGCCTCCTCACTTTCATAACAGTCTAATTTTATAAATACTTTCTACTTACAATTTAATACTACTATTATTATGTATAAATAAAATTTTTATACATAAAAATATATATATTTATTATGCTGTAATAATTTTTAATGCAATTAAACAAATCTTACAAAAACAAAACATATTTAATGCCATGGGGTGGGCTTGTTTTCCGGCACAAATTCTCTCAAATCGGGTGTCATGGAAGATATTGCTATTTGCATTTCTTTTTCAATCACTAAACCAGATCGATATTTTGCCTTTAAAATAGTTACAGCAAAAAGTTTCTGGATACATGGATATATGTACTGTATTTATAACCCTTTTGCTGATTTATTTTTTTTGACACCAATTTGAATTTATTTTTTGCTTGTTTGTCTCAACACTGATATTTTGTTAATTCTTTCTTGCCCCCTAGTGGGGCATGCCCCACAGTTTGGAAAACATTGAATATAATGAATTATTATAAAATGTGAACCTAAAGAAGTTCTTGGACGATAAAATTCTGCAAAAATGTGTTTGAATTTAAGTTATATAATTTATACAATTTTGTTATAATAAAATGCTTAATTTATATATCTAAGATGATATTGGTAGTTCTTTATCCCATCAAAAACATCTCATATGTAAAAAAATAAGCCAAGTACAGTATTATCGAAACAGGATATTTGTGAAAATTTAGATCGGTTATGATACACAAAAGCCAAGATAGAGGAATATCTTTTGGTAAATTTTCATTTATAACATGTATCAAATTGTTTCTTTGTTGTTGAATGAATAATGCTTCTACTTTGTAATATTGGTAGTTCTTTATACACAAAAGCCAAGATAGAGGAATATCTTTTGGTAAATTTTCCATTTATAACATGTATCAAATTGTTTCTTTGTTGTTGAATGAATAATGCTTCTACTTTGTTGGCTTCAATCTCATTATTAATTTGCTTAATGATTTTTGTTATTCCATGTTACTCCAGATCAGATTTATTTCATAATACTTTGCTAGTGCCTTAGATAAATTACTTGTAGCAATATCTCTTGTTTTTTTAGTCTTTAGTGCTCTAGATATCTTTTCTATATATTCTTCATTACAATTTTCATCTTTATTAATACTTGGGATTTTATAAATTCCTGAGTGAGTGTGAAGATTTTGAAGTTCTCTCTAAATGTTGAAAAATTGTTGCTATCTCTTGTATATAACATTAATATTAGTTTTTTTTCTTTATAAATTTAAACATGCTTTAAAAGCTGGGTCATATGTAACTACTATAGATTTTGATGAATCAAAATCTATAGTAGTTCAGATACATGATGGTATCTTGAGTATCATGGGTTACACTCATTTGCCCATTTTGCAAGTATCTTGAATTTTTTGCAAGAAACATTTCCCGATAAATGAATTGGACCATATGGGCCTATTAAATGACCACTTAGATCTCCAGTTCTAATTCCTATTGACTATGAAGCTAACTCAAATCACTTGTTCATGTCAATCAGCCAGAAAAATGTTCTTTAAGAGGCCATCATATTAGAATATGTGAACATTAGAGAAAATTTTAAGAATGTTCAAACCATTAAATGACCACTTAGATCTCCAGTTCTAATTCCTATTGACTATGGAGCTAACTCAAATCACTTGTTCATGTCAATCAGCCAGAAAAATGTTATTTAAGAGGCCATCATATTAGAATATGTGAACATTAGAGAAAATTTTAAGAATGTTCAAAGGTCATGTACCATCACAATAAAAAAAGTGTTTAGAAGAAAATGACAACCAATTCAAACATTTGATTTATATGATAAATTGTCAATAAGGAATGACTTATGACACTCCTGTGTCCAGCAGTGAATGAAAATACATGTTGGAAATGATGAATAACTATTTCTGTGCAATAATGATTATTTTAAAAGAATATTCAGGCAGAAATTCAGCTGATTTTATTTCAAAATGTGATCAAAAGTTTATTTAGAAGGATTTCTGCTATTATCCATACTAGAGGAGGTATTACTGCTTTGAAGGCAAATATATGACAAATATGTCAGAGCTGGCATTTGAGATGATTCAGCTGACATATATATGAGTTTTAAATAAAAAATTATTTTAAATTTACAAAATATAAAAATTTTTGAAATCTACTTTGAAGGCAAATATATGACAAATATGTCAGAGATGGCATTTGAGATGATTCAGCTGACATGTATATGAGTTTTAAATAAAAAATTATTTTAAATTTACAAAATATAAAAATTTTTGAAATAAGTGTTTAGAAGAAAATGACAACCAATTCAAAGATTTGATTTATATGATAAATTGTCAATGAGGAATGACTTATGACACTCCTGTGTGTCCAGCAGTGAATGAAAATACATGTTGGAAATGATGAATAACTATTTCTGTGCAATTATTATTTTGATATGTAGTAGTTTCATATTCTATAAATAATAAATTTTATTTCTACATTTTTGGAATCCGATTTCTTTCTTCCTTGCTGTTTTATGCACTTTTCAATTGGGTTATTAAGTATCAAAGCTATTTTTGCATGTCCTATAGGCTGTCCATACATGAAGTTTGTTATCAGAGAAAAGTGGGGTTCAATTTTTATTTATATATTGTTATTATTTTGATATGTGGTAGTTTCGTATTCTATAAATAATAAATTTTATTTTATGCACTTTTCAATTGGGTTATTAAGTATCAAAGCTATTCTTGCATGTCCTATAGGCTGTCCATACATGAAGTTTGTTATCAGAGAAAAGTGGGGTTCAATGAACTTGCCCTGGACTTCTCTTGAAAGTTCTTGAAACATGGGACCTATGAATTGAATCTAAATCCTCCACAATGGAAGTTCATCAAATTTTTATGCAGTTATCTGAATCATAATATATTTTACTTTTTGTCCAATTCTTGAATTGCAAATAATGCACATATGACTGCATTGTTTGAAAACTAGGCTGCACCTCTCTTGGCTACATGCTTATATATTAAATTTCAAAGAGAATTTTGCATTTATGAAGAAAATTTGACTAGTATTATATAAAATATTCAAATTTCAAACATTGTTAATATATTAGATTTTTATTAAAACTCTTTATTAATAAGTTTATATTTTCATATTAGTACAGGTAATCCTTGACTTATGATGGGGTTCGGTTTTGAACCTGTTCATCGTAAGTTGGAATAGTCATTAATCATAAATGCCTAAAATTTATGGATTTCTTGCTACTAATGTTTACTAGGATACTATAAATTATCTTAATAAACATAAAGAACACAGATACAAAAAGGATGCTTTTCATTTATCACACCATTGAATCAGGAACTCTGACCTATTGAAGTGCACTGAACAATCACAGAAGTAACTAATTACTAAAGTTGCCATAATTTTCTGGACGTAAACCAGGATGCTTATATACGGGAGATCATTTTTAATATGACTTTTCATATTAAAAAAGATCTCCCGTATATTATATTTATTCAATTAGGGACTCTGACCTATTGAATTGCACTGAACAATCACAGAAGTAACTAATTACTAAAGTTGTCATAATTTTCTGGACGTAAACCAGGACGCTTATATACGGGAGATCATTTTTAATGACTTTTTATATTAAAAAAGATCTCCCGTATATTATATTTATTCAATTAGTTTATTAAAATAAGAGGAAAATGTACAAACAACATTAAAAAATAACTTTAAAAGTAAAATCGTCACTTTCATTCGTGACTGGGTCTAGGTTTCGGAGAATCATTGCTAATGTCTAGTCCAGTCAGCTGTTTCTTTTGCCCCTCATCTGATTTATTTTATTGCACATGTGCAACATTTGTACCTATGGCCATGTGAGTGCTATTTAACACAATAAAAGAGTCGATGGAGCTAAATAAAAAATGTTGACAGAAATTTATTTTATTGCACATGTGCAACATTTGTACCTATGGCTGTGTGAGTGCTATTTAACACAATAAAAGAGTCGATGGAGCTAAATAAAAAATGTTGACAGATATTTGAATGAATAAAATTTGAAATCCAGGACATTATAAAGCCCCGGGCAAAATCCCGAACGACTATTGAAATTCAGGACAGTCCGGGCCAAACCCGGACGTATGCCAAGCCTACTGATTACATTACCATCATAAGTATGAGTGGTTGTAAGTTGAGGATTATCTGTATTTATTAACTAAATTCCTGCAAATGATGATAAAGCAATATGCATATAATGCAATAATTTATTTTCGTTTGTCATGCCACTTTCATTTGTTATGCTGCTTATGCAGCATATTATACTAAAATTCTATGGCATATAAATTCAAAAAGCTTTGCCACCAATGAACTTCTAGATATATTTTTCAAATTCACTGATATCCAAACACTTTAATTAGTTTAATGTATAATTAAGTAAAATGAATATTAATGACATGCTAAAATAATAATATAAAAGGAGAAAGATATGCCTAACCTAATTATTGTCTTATGATGCTGATTTATAATGGGATTATTATTGAATTTTTGGATTCGTCAATTAAGCTTGATGCTTTCTTTTAAGGAGGAGAATCTGCCATTGACTTGTCCATTTTCCACTCAGTGACTCCAATGCTAAGATTTGTCAAATTTTCATATTCAAAAAATTTGTCATGCACATCAATTAAGCTTGATTCTTTCTTTTAAGGAGGAGAATCTGCCATTGACTTGTCCATTTTCCCCTCAGTGACTCCAATGCTAAGATTTGTCAAATTTTCATATTCAAAAAATTTGTCATGCACTGGTGACTACAGTAACTTAAACATTTTAAAATTTTCATTATTTTACATTGACAAGACAATGTATTTATTAAAAAAAATATCATATTATCTACATTTTTGTGTAAATAACTTTTTAAAATAATAAAATAATTATAGTTAGTCCGTAATATATTCATTGTGTAAATAATAAATTGATATCTGAAATATATATAACAACTTTTTAATATAAAAAAATTTTAAAATTTATGCCAACTATCATTACTAATCAAGAATTTTCAAATCAAAAATAATTTCACATTGTTGTTTACAAAAATTTATATAAAAATAAATGTAATTATATATTCAATATCTGATTTATTGATTACTGTTGAAATAATTATAATAAATAGTATAAGTTAGAGTACTATTTATTATTATAACCTAAATATTTTGAAGTATTTTTGTGTATATAAAACACGCATTCTAATATAGTAAAAAGTTTATAACCAAATTAATAGGAATGATTATCTAGATACAATGCTAATCATATTAATTAAGTGAAATGTTGGTGCACATTAGTATATTAAAATGCTTAAAACCCAATATTGACAATATTTAACAATTTAAATACAGTAGGTCTTCATAAAAGCTAAAGCTACTAAACACTGCTTAACTTTCAAACTTACAGTTCACCAAAGAGCAGGGTCTTCATAAAAGCTAAAGCTACTAAACACTGCTTAACTTTCAAATTTACAGTTCACCAAAGAGCACAAAATAGCAGTACGATTAACCAACACTTTATTATACAAACAAAACCTAGTATTCCAGTTTGAAAAATATTTTATATAATGATATTAATTTTAATTTTTTGTTAGCTTATTTGAATGTCAATTTTTTGAAACTCTGTTCTATTTTATGTTCTATTCTAGAATAACTTGTAATCTTAATGTTCCGAATATCTTGATGCAACTGATGATGGTACCTTGTGTACCGAAAGCATTTTTGTTTGTATAATAAAGTGTTGGTTAATCGTACTGCTATTTTGTGCTCTTTGGTAAACTGTAAGTTTCAATAGGTCTTCTTTTTAAGGTCTGGGTTAGATTCCTAGACCAGAAAACCATAGGCCTAGTGTTTATAAGTCAGTTACATTCCCAGACTACTTACTTTGTCACACTAGAATTGATACTGTTTAGTAATTTTCACCATAAAATAATTATATTGTTCAGTAACGGAATGAAATGAATGAAAAGCATGAATTAAGTGTAAATTTTAATTGGTAAATGTTACATAGTAATTGTCTTAAAATTTAGAGGAAAGAAAGTTATTTTCTATTAAAAGAAAACTTTAAAATTCAGATATTAAGTTGGTGATTAGTTTTCTCTACCAATTCTTAATTGTTAACAATGATGCCATTCCTATCACATAATATATTGATTTTATCTGATGAGGCCACCTAGAATGTAGAAAGGATAGACAAGCCAGGTTCAGACTTAAATTTTTCCAAGATGTAATTTGATCCTGAATCCTCTTGTTGAAAAGTCAGTGTTTCATGTGATGAATCCAATTGATTGATCTATTGCACTATAATTTAATACAGTATTCTCAGACAATATTGTGTACAATTCTATATGAGTTAGTGATTATATAAAATGTGATTGTCTGATTTTTTCCGACTACATTATAGGTTTCCAACATGCTTTTTCTTTTATGCAGAAAATGTAAGAAAATAGCACTTTTTGTTCTACTACCTTAAAATCTTATATTTTTTTTGTGACTGACAATAGCAAAATGACATTAAGCAAGATTATATTACACAAAAACCTATTGTATGCAATTATTTTTAAATGGTTAAAGCTAGGATAATAGTTGTATAGCCAAACATCACTACCAAATTTCATGAAAATCTGTTGATTAGCTCAAAAATTATTAATGAAGATAAATGAACAAATTATAGCATGGTGATCTTATAAATCTCACTTCACCTTTTAAGCTAAAAAGGTGAATTTCTGAAATTTCATTTATAATGATTCTGTATATTGCAGAAAATTGATTCATGTATTGCAGAATTTTAATTAGATAAACCTTTTTAGAAATGCAAAAAAAATTGCTAGACTGTCATTTAAAAAATGAAAGAACATATGGTTTGTTGCACTCCTTAATGAAATAATTGATTCATCTGTTAGATAGCACAGATGACAAAATTTTAATGAAATTTCTGAGTAGAAACTAAGATATTAAGGTTCAGCTGCCTATTCTAAAACATAGCTAATTATTTGTTTTATATACAATATGATTTTGTTGAAATTCTGAAGGATGAATGAATAATGAAAATTACTATTTGATTTAAATAAATTGTAACTAAATTAATATTTTATACAGGAATCATTGGAGAAGTTCAGTTAAGAAAATATGGTAAATTTATGGAAGATTATGGAACTCAACTAAAAGAAATTGAATATGCTTTAGATGAAACTCTTAGTGATGTATGGGACATGACCCTTGATCCCATTTCTTTACAGGTCTGTATATATAAATTTATTATTTTATTTATAGAAAAATTATTATGAAATACCTGTATTTTTATATTATTAAATATCAATCAAAAATTGTTTCATTTTATTACTTTTAAACCAAAGCTCAAATTAAAAAATTATCAACAAATAAACTCCTGTTATAAAATGAGAGAATATGCCTGATAATTTTTTATAAAAAAATTATCTACAATAAAGTAAAACTAAAAAAAGATCAGAGTTATTATTGAAGAAATTTATTATTTGTTATATAGGATGGCCTAGTAATTAATATGTATGAGTTAAATTAATATATATAACTTGGCATTCAGCACCCATATATTAATGATATATTTTGCACAGAATCCTAGAGAGTAACTGTGCCAAATATGGTCCAGATCAGCCAAAGAGTGTAGGAGTCAACAAGAACATACAGTTCATTTAATTGGTATCATTGATGTCAGATTTTTGCATATTTCATAATTTTCTTGAGGGTCTGAGGTTGGTCCCTATCACCATATAAAATTTCAAGTTCCTAGCAGATCTGAAACTGCTCAAATAATTCATGTGGGCATATGTGCATATGCACACACAAAATATATATATAAAAATTATTACTTTGCTATTTATTGTATAGATATTAGTTTAAAAAATTTAATATCTATATAATAAATAGCGGTAAGTAAAGACAACACAATAAAGGATGATACTGATGCTTTTAATTGCATAAGAATATATTATTATAATATCATATAAATTTTTCTCTCCTTACAACAAAATTATCAGATATAAAAGAAAACTGGGAAAAAAAGTGATGCAAAGAAAGGCAATACAAAATTTTTGAAACTGCCCTTCATTTACCTTTTATATTTCCTCCTCATATTTCTTTTCTACTTATTAACTGCTATCCAAGTGCTTTACTTATCTATCTAATTTTTTCTTTATACCTAAAGATAGTTCCATTGTAGGGAATAAATTGATAGTATTTATATTATTTTATTGTATATTTTTGACATTTTATGGAATTAAAATAACTTATTTAGTCTCGCTTCTGTTTTCTACTAGCAGAAGATTTCTTTTTGTCTTCCATAATATCATTTCAGCAACTTTGAGTTGCTGTAACTTGTTTAGATTTATCTTATGCTGCATAATTTATTTTTATCATAATGAACTTCCATACAATTTTTCAGTATGTCAGTTGATTTAAAATAAATGCTTATATACACTGTCTATATTTTGTTAACTTGGGTTCTTAACTTTTTGTGTTAGCAATGATGATATGGATATTAAAAACTCAAGTTAACATCAAATATTTTGCAAAATATTAGGAATTTGTTAATGAAAATTTTTCAGCAAAAGTTCTTTTTATAGATCTATTAAATGTAATGATAAAAAAATTTTTATTTTTTAAGGTTGAACAGCAAAAAATTATTAATTTTGATAAAACACTTTCAATGGATGGAAAGATATTACATATTCAAATTTTATTTGAAAAATTATCTTAATTTTTTATTGATTTTAGTGCAGTTTTTATTAACTTCAGTTACCTCAACTCTAACTGGTTTCATGGATATCTTTCCGTATATGAAACATTATTAAATGAATTATTATATTAGAAAAAGTTTTTATTTTTTCATAGTAATAGTGATTCTAAAAATAGCTATTGAAAATTAAGGATTAACCTTGAGAAAGGCTGTTTAAATAGAAATCACAATCACTATTTATTTCTATTTAAACAACTTTCATTTGATTATTTGTCAGTTTGCTTGACTGGCAAATACATGAAGACTGTTAGTTTTAATTCATCAAAGCATTAAATCTTTAATTTTAGTATTTTAAATATTTTAAGTTAAAAGAAATAAAATTTAAGTTTAATAATAAATCTAAGAAGTTTATTTTTTAAATAATCAAATCGCTAAAAACTGATTTTGCCATTTTTTGGCAACAATATTATTTTTATTATCAATTTTTTTGAGTATGTTAAAATATTTTGATTTTTTTGATTTTTTTCCTTTAAATGTAACCTAAATGCTATCTCCATGCCAAATTTGAAGTTTATAAACCTAGCAGTTAGGGCTGGGAATTCCATTATTTACTTTTATTCATGCTGTCAAGCATTATATATATAGAATAATTTAATCAATAAATTAATTTAAATAAAATATATTTTTTAAATTAATTTATTGATGAAATTTTCTTCTCTACGTAAAAATTACCTTTACAAGAGAAAAGTTAGATTAATGCAATTCTTTGAAATGAAAAATTTTATAAAACTTAAAGAAAACTTTTATTTTTTTATCACATATGACAGTCCTCTATTTACATAAGATCATCAGGAAAACCCTACATAAATAAAACATACATATGTTGGAGCATATGTTGTAGTGTGTCACAATGATACAACACTAAAAATAATTATATTAAAGAATAAGCATATAAGTTGCATGATAAAGTAATCACTTACCATTTTGGAGGATCCAGATTCTGTTCTGAATTCCATACCTTCAGTTTCTCTGGAGGAGTCATAGTTTGGACCCAGTCATTACCTAAATATCTTGTATAAGTATGGCTCTATATAGATTGGATATACATAAATTGGGAATTGACTGTATTTCTTTATTTTATTTTCTAGAGTTACTTTTTTTAGTTTATGATGATGATTAACATTTATCAAGAAGTTTTTGCTCTTTCATTTTATTTTATTAGTAGAGTATTTTATGTAAATAATAATTTTATAAACAAAATTAAACAAAAACTTAATTTTTTTTTCCAGTACCTGCCATATGAAAAAACTAATTTGTTAGAATTAATATCTACAGATAATAAAATTTTAAACAAAATTATCACAGCACTTGCTGCAATATGTTGCGAGATGCAAGAATTATGCTATGAAGCTAAAACGAAGTTTTATAATGCCCTTCTTTTTTATGGTGAAGGAGGTAATTTGATACACTAAAATATCTTTTTATAGTAAACATCTTAACTGTCTGTCTAATAATTGAATGTACTATTCTCTAAAACTAATTGAAAATAGATTTAATTTTTATTATTAGTTTTTCTTATCTTTCTAATAATTTTTAAGAACCAAAAGGAGGTTTTCAAGAAGGAGATGCTCAAATAGCCATTGGCAGAATTATATCTATTATGCAGGTATGTTCATATGTTTTTTATTTTAATATATTTATTGGATTTCTATAATATAAAATTATTATTATTATAGAAATCCAACAAATATATATATTTGTATTATTATTAT
>AYEL01071607.1:0-43384 GCA_000484575.1 Olivierus martensii
TGTGTGTGTCTGTGTGTGTCAAATGTGAAGTGGATTAGATTCTGGGTCCATATGAAACATAGAAAGCATATTCACTTGGCTGATACAACTAATCTCATAATGTGATTGGTCATAAAATAATGAATGGGGCTCATTATTATTTGTTTGGATATGAACTGAGTCAAATCCAATAAAGTATGTGCTGGAATTTAATCTGAATCCTCTGTTGTAAATTAACATTTTATAATGCAGTCATCAGTAGACAAATAGTGAATTTTAGCTTTCTCTGAACATCATGAAATGGCATTTTAATTGAATTCAAATGCTTTTGTTTTCTTTGTTTTTTAATGAAATTTGCAATATCTTACTATATCATTTGTTTATGATTAATGCTTGTAATGAATTATTGTGATCAATGTTTTCTTGCAAAGAATACTTTATATAATTGGTAAATCAAGTAGATCCTCTGGAAACACTTTCAGTCTCTTTCCACTTTTTATATTGTTTTCTATTCAGAGACTAGTAAAATGATACTACCATTACATCCTTGTATAACTTCATATTACTATCCAATCAACTTTTGCTAAATGGCAGAACATTCTAGTGCCTACAATGATCTACCCATATCCTTACCAAATTTCACAAGCCAGGTCTGCATCCCTCCTGAAAAATCTGGAAGTGGGGGACTTGGAATAGAACTTGGATTCTCTAAGGTAGTAAGTGACTGCTTTTACCTTATGGTCATTTTAAAATATGGGGATTGATGGGCTGGACAAGCTTTCTATGATTGCATATGTAGATAAGATCTGGAATTCAACCTGGATACTCCGGGTAATAAAAAACAGCATGATACTCTGTATGAATAGACATTTTTTTTACTCCAAACAATGATTTTAGCAATATTTTACTTCCTATAAGTAATAATCTGGTAAATATGAAGATTATAATATGAAATTACATAATCTGAGGGTTCTAAAAGTATTATTTTTGGAACTCTCAGATTATGGACAGACAAAAATATGCATCCAATACAATAAAATATAATTAAATGCAAAATATAATTAGCACTAATGTGTAATTTGATAGTTATGAGGTTAAAGATAAAAGATAGGAATGGATTTACTAAAAAGGAACAAGGATACCTTTTCCTTATCTCCTTGAACAGTTTTGCAGATTTTATAAATTTATGCTATTTCTGTGTGTTAAGTTTAATATTATTTGTTAATAAATTACATGTATAAATCCTAATAGTGAAGTTGTTCTTTTTAAAAGAAATTGATTGCTGCTTTAAAATTTGTTTGAGAATCATTTTATCATTGAACTAGGTATAGGAATATTATAAAGGTTGTCTGGATATTAAGACACAGAGGATTTTATGGCAATTAAGTTAATATTTGTTAATCAGAAAAGTGTTTTTTCTAGACATTCTTGTCCTTGATATTCATGCAAAGATAAGGATTGATTGGAATTATGACCTCTTTTATTGAAAATTCAGTTATGTACCAAAATAACTAAGTCAAAGTAAAATTTTGGATTATTTGTTTTTATAGATAGAGAATTGCTTATATGGGATAAGAATTTTTACAGGGCACTGCTATATTAAGGTATCTCCTAAGATAGCAGTGTTCTTTTAAAAACTTATATTTAAGGAGACTGCTGATATTTCCTATTATAGATAAGATTAAGATACACAGTATACATGAATAGGAATTTTGTGTGACCCTTTATGAATTAAAATTTAATTTATTTTTGGATGAAATTTTCTTCTGTAGAAAGATCATTCTGGAATAATAAAGATATCTATTATTTGTAAGATAGTATGAGATGATTTTCTTAACAGAAATTTTTAATGGGATAATTCACTTAAGGTTGCACAATAGATTACTAAATAGTTGCAATGCTAAAGCTGTTTTTATTGCACTGTTCAATGCTGTTGTGAAAAATAATGACAAAGGGTGATATTAAGAATATGAAATAATAAATATTATCAGCCATTACTCATTATAGTTTACTCTAGTGATTATAATTACAATGCATTATAAAAATATTAAATAATTTTTCATTATTTACATATTAATAAATGAAAAGCAAATATAATAAATTGATTAAGATTTGTATAAATATATTTTATAGGAAAATTTTATAAATTTTTGTTTTTCATTTAAACTGCTCAAAGAATAAAATTGTTTTTTTTTTATGTAGACAGTGTACAAACATTTAGGAGAACTCCTGACAACATTAATTACTTTAGATGAAATTATTAAAACTCAAGATACATTAAGAGAACATTGGACTCTATATAAGAGAATGATTACATCTGTCCATCATGATCCAACAAGATTTGGAGTAACCAAAGAAAAATTGATACCTTTTGAAAAATTAATATCCAGACTAGAAAATCAGTTGTTGTTAGAGGGCCGAATATTTTTGGTTTGTTAATTTACAAGCAAATTTTACTTTTTGATATTGAATTCTTGCTTGATGATGATTTCAATTTCAACAGGTACTTACAAATTGAATTTTCAGAGTTGCATGGAACAAGGTTATGATGATGGGAAAGCTTTTGTTTCAAAAAATAGCCTCTTTGCTGAAGAATTCTCTTTGAATATAAAAAATTATTTTATGCTCATTGAACCAAAAATAGGTAAATGACTATGCAATATTTATATTGTAAAGATTAAATAGAGTAACTCTCATTAAATTTCTTAAAATTATAATACTCTTGTTTGCTAATCCAAATTAACCAGTATGTAAGAGATTAGTTATCATCAAATAGAAATATTATTTAAAGTTCTTATATAGAATAATCATATAAACAAAATTTATTAAATTATAATAAAAACATGAAAATTAATTATAAATTATTATATTCTATTTTTTTTTTTTTAGGAGATAGTGCTGAATTAAATGCAAGACAACGGATTGTAGATATTTGTGCACTTTATGTACTATATTATTCCCTCTTCCGGATAGTTGATAAAAAATTTCTTAAAACTTTATGGGATGTATATAAAAAGGTAAATTTTTTTATATAAAAGAAGATATTTACTTTTAACCAGTTTTGTTACTTATAAAAAAATTAATTGTAAATGTTATGCAAAAAAATGTGCAGTATGAGCTCTAGTTTTACTGCTACATTTAAATTAAATCTTTAAATAAATTGAATAATTTATTTAATTTACCCAAAAGAAAAGATTTAATCTAGGAAACAAATATTTTCAAGAGATATATATTTGCAGTTGTATGTGGAAAATCTGAAGGCACTAATTAAATTTTAAATTTGTGCAAAAAAAAAGTACTGTTTCGATAGCTATTTTAAATTGTTAAATAAGAAAAGTTAACACACTGTATGCAAAAAATGTTTCTATAACTCAGTAGACAGCTAATGAAGAAAATGAATTGAAAAATACCTGCTATTCCTGAGATGAAATGTTTTTGGATAATTATTAGAAAAAAAAATGTACATAAAAATTAACAGTTAGGACACAATACACTGAAATGGTTGAATATAAGGTGGCAAAGTCAAAATACTAATAAAGTTAGCTATTTTAAATTGTTAAATAAAAAAAGTTAACACACTGTATGCAAAAAATGTTTCTATAACTCAGTAGACAGCTAATGAAGAAATGAATTGAAAAATACCTGCTATTCCTAAGATGAAATGTTTTTGGATAATTATTAGAAAAAAATGTACATAAAAATTAACAATTAGGACACAATACACTGAAATGGTTGAATATAAGGTGGCAAAGTCAAAATACTAATAAAGTACATTGTATTATCTTGTGATAATTTAATATTAATGAGATTAGTTTATAAAATAAAAACCACTCTCTTCTGAGCTGATAGTGCCATGAATTCTTTTCAAGCAGTTTAACTTCTTTTGCTTAATTTAAAATAACCATTAAGATAAGAGCTGATTTTGAATTTTTTGCATACTTTTACAATTTAAGGATATTACTTACATGAGCATTAATACACACACTTAAATTTTTATTGTTTTGCAGTAGTGAAGAATATTTTAAACAATTGATAAAACTAAATAAGGAATTGTCTCATACAAAATTTTATTTTAAGAAGTAGAAAAATATGTGAACTATTATTTAAAGCATTAAATATAATATTGAATTGGTTTCTTTTGTATTGTAATAACTTGTAAAAAAAAAATTGAATAGATGGTAGTTTTCCAATATAAGTTTTAAAATTTATATTATATGATAAATTTAAAGAAATATATATTTCAAGAAAATAGAGGAAATAACAATTTACATTTTTCCATTTAGTTACCTGCTATTCATTTAGTAGGAAATGTCTTATGGTTTCCATGTGAATTTTTAATGTTGAAAATACCACCAATGATCAATAATATTGATAGAAAGACTCAAGAAATGGTTAAATCACAAAGGCAGTTATATTTACAACAGAAAAGTCAGTCACTTCCAAAGTAAGTATTTAATAAAACACCTTTTTTTTCATGCTATATTATAAACTAAAATTTTATTTATGCAGAATGCCTGCAGAATATGATTAATCTCTATGAAAGTTTTTTAGCATACAGATATATCTTGGTTTAAGTAAATACTTGGGATTGAGATTTTTATGTAAACTGAATTTTATACATCCTATGAATGTCTAACAAGTATTTTGAATGAAATTCTTGGGATTGGATGGAAAATGATTATTTTTTAATTTACACTTCTGCAATATTACAGTTCTGTGTGTTTCACATTGGAATCAAGTGATGTGATGTATAAGTGATGTATAAGTGTATGTGATGTAGTGATTAAAATCAACAAACCATATATGATATCAAAATACCAAATAATTTGAATTGGTAAATATTTAAAATCAATATAATTGCATTTGTAATTTACAAATATATATGTTTGTTCTTTATTGCAAAAAAAAAAATTATAGGAATTATTTTATGTAAAGTTAAATTTATGAAAATTTGATTAAAATATTTACTAGTTCACCAGTGGCATAAACTGGGGAAACACTATGAAATCTTTTATGCAGGGTATGCATAATGTTACTATGAATGTAAATTGAATTTGCCATTAGATTTGAATTTCTGTAGAGATATTCTTACTGGATTTTCATTCCATTTGCTGCTGTTGAAATTTTATTTACAAATTTCTGATTTATTTTTTATCTTTTAACATGATAAGAGTAATTATAAATGAATCATTGTTTTAAATGATAAAATTCCCAATTTTTTGTCAGCCAGATGGTTGCATGGTTAAACATTTGCTTAACTACCTTAGAGGCTACCATAACCTTTAATGCTCCTCAAATTAAAAAAAAAATGCCCTATACCCTCCAAGGAAATATGAAATATGATACTCAATATTCAATAATTTTCCATAACTTTTTGAACATAGATGGGAGTTATTAGTGTGTTCTTCTCTCTTTTTTAATATTTCATTAAATAACTTAATAATAATCTTTCTGTTATAACCATGTTTCACCGCAGTTTCTATAATTAACTCTAATTCTTCAAATAAGAAAGCATCAGTATTACAATGCGTTATTGCTCTACTAATAAACAATCTCAAGGCTGCTTTCTTATACCTCCATTTATCGTTGGACCATTGCGGAATAATTACCGAAGTGCTGGATGGCTTTCTGTAAACTTTTCTTTTAATAATATCTGCATCTATTAATATTTGAACATCTACAAAGTGTAACTTTTTTTGTTTCTTTTTGATCTAAAACAAGCTTGAGGCCGTAACTTGGAATGGTAAAGTTGGTCATTAGATCTTCTGATCGGTGCATTTGGTTCCAAACGACAAAAATATCGTCCACATATCTTACGTAGAGAGTAGCATCTTCTATTATATTATTAATGATGTTTGTTCTACAGATGTTATTACCAATTCCCCAGGACTCCTGCTAGTGGGCTTCCTATAGGAATATATTAAATCTGTTAACTATTGGAAATAATTATTTTTGACATATTCAAGATCATGCAAACATCATTTCTGCATATTGGATAATAAGTATATATTTAAACCAAATATTCCAATTAGCTTCAATTAGAATATAGGTCTATATATTTTTTTTTATCATTTCTGTTTAAATTTATATTACTACTACTATTTATTGTAGAAAATAAATAATTTGTCAAAATTTTTTATAATATCAATCATTTTACTATCATAAGTGATATACTGGCAATTCTTGGTTTATAAATTTCTATTTAAATTCCTGGATATGAAGTTTTACAAATATTAAAAAATTGGAAATATGAGCCTCAATTGCAATAAATAAATGCTAAACATTCATAGAAAGGCATTTCAAACCACATATAAAGATTTTACAAATATTAAAAAATTGGAAATATGAGCTTCAATTGCAATAAATAAATGCTAAACATTCATAGAAAGGCATTTCAAACCACATATAAAGTTATACAATATAGCACAATTGGGTTTGTAACAAAAACTTTATTGTCTGCTACAAAACTGAAAAAATCAAAATGGTGGCAAAAAATTAAATATCTAAAATTTTGCATAATTAACAATTAGCATGAAATATTTTTTTAATATATGGTAAAAATAATGTTTAAATATTTTTTTTAATTTAACTATTTGAAATAATTTTTTCTGACATATTCATCAGCACTGAAATATCTTATCTACTAATTAAATATAATGATAAAATATGCTGATAAAACCAAATAGTGGTTTTATCAGCATATTTCATAAATAACTTCTATTCCTGGTTTCTGATTATGGCATTAGTTCATTTGTATAAAAGCTCATCTATTTATTTGTTAACAATAATAAAAAATAAAAATTCTAACATTTATATAAAATAAATACTGTAATTTCCTTATTATTGTAATTTGCTTGATTTTAAAGGATATATTTTCATTTCTTTAGAAAAATAAATTTTTATTTAAATCCTAAATTATTGATTTTATTGGTCTTTATTTAATTTTATTGTGGTCAAATTGCATTGCTGAGAATGGAACCTCTGATTTTAACATTATGTCTATGGGAAATTGATTCCTAGTTTAAGAATTCCACTTTACAAGTAATTTCTAGGTTTGAAATTAACTCTTAAAATACCTACATTTACTTATTTTTTATTATCCATATAACTTACAAAAGAAAATTAACCGCAGAAGTCCCAAATAAATCTTTTACCGTGCTAATTATTCATAACTATTAATTTTTGCATTGGAATATTTCTGTTATTATATTATGCATGCAGTGATGTGTATAAAATTATAAATCACTAAAGTAACCATATGTAATTTTACAATAATATATTTTTTATCAAAATTACTTTTATTTAAAAATTATTATTTTATGCTTCTGATTACTGTCATTTAGTTTGGATATTAACTGATGTCTAATTACAATATTCTGAATTATTATATTATTCCATATCAAATCCTTTTAAAAATGGAATTGGCTGTATTGTTTTATTTAATTATTTTTAAAAATTAAATTTAAATGATCATTAACAAAACAATATTTTCTGAAACAATCTAATATTCTTTGGCAGCATTCCTATCTAGGTATTAGTGCTGACCTAATGTAATCCAGTACCTCTTATAATACATTTAATTCCATTTTTACATGATAGATATGTTCCCAAAGAATATGAGTGAAAAAATATACTGCAGTATGGGAAAATAGATGATCAGTTTCCAGACTTAAAAAAAAAAAAATCACCAAAAGTAATAAAATAAACCATATAAAAAAAAATCATGTTAGAATCTTATTATTTTTACATTCTTGCACTTTTTATTTCATAAAGATTGCACATGTCTATAAAAATGATTTATATAAAGTAAATTATCATTTGAAAAGAAAAATAACATGCTACTTATTCATAAAGATAAAAATTAAGCAAAATAATATTAGTTACACATAACAAGATTTTGATTTTAACTTTTATTAAATTTTTTATACCATTAAACTCAAAAAGTTTTTTTATTTTAAACCCCAAATTCAAAATGTAGACAAAGCAATTGAAGTTATGCATATAATTAGGGTAATTCCCTAATTATATGTGCAATTTCAATAGGGAATTTGTTTCCCCAGAAATTTCTTTTCTAATTAGAATCAAAACCAACATGGAGATAATAATATAACAAAAGTATTGCATTCACTGTAATACAAAACAATTTTCTTTTTAGAATTTGGGTTGATCATGTTAAATTAAAACAAATCATATAAAAAGAGGATGAAATTTTTTTCTAATTTGTGTTAAATCAAAATCGTGTAAAAAAAGTTTGAGTAAAAACAAAACTGGGTGTACAGTAATTAGTAAAAGTAGTTTAAGCTATTAATACTTTCACACAGCAATCATATAACAAAATATCATCAATATAGTATAAATACATTTACTCTTTCATGATATACAAAAAATTAAAATGTCGAATTATTTAACAAACTCTTAATTTAATGAAATATAATCTTAATGATATTAAAAAAAAGTTGGTAAAACTTTTATCAGAAATAAATAACTTTATAATCATTTATATATAAAATTGCAAAAATAAGTACAACAACATTAATATATGGCAAACAGCATCAAAAATATCAAATTTTTTGAATTTGAAATTACTATCATCTTATAATAGGACATACAACATTTCAAAATACATAAAGTGTAATTTGGATCAAATTGTGATGGTCATTTAAATTTTAAATTAATATATGGCAAATAGCTTCAAAAATATCAAATTTTTTGAATTTGAAATTACTGTCATCTTATAATAGGACATACAGCATTTCAAAATACATAAAGTGTAATTTGGATCAAATTGTGATGGTCATTTAAATTTTAAACAATCTACAATGATAGTTCTGGAAAGATATTTTGCAGCACTCGATAAACATAGACAGAAAACATATCAATATAATTCTAAAATGTATTTAATATTTTTTTTTCAAATTACAGTAAATGCTCAATTTAACACATTGGTGGAAGCACAATGATATGTAATAATGTTGTAAATTTTATATTGTGGGCACAAGTATCAATATATCAACAATAGTTCCCTTAAAATCAATTACAGTATAAATATTTTTTGCTTATCATTAGCAGACAGCTGTTTTTCTTGTGACTGTAATATGAATGAAATCCTGCAAATAAAAAATATTTCCATCAAGTTGGACTGCATTTTATTTTTTTTTGTAAATACATGTTTATTTTGTTAACAAAATATATAATGTAAACAAAATATTTACCATAAAGTAACAATTTCTAATAGATTTCACCTTTATTCACACAAATAATACAAGAATTGATTATTACAAGATGAATAATAGATTACATCAGAGTAACAAATCTGTTGAGTTTTGTTTACATTCAAAATTTTTTAATAATAGTGTGAAAAAATAATAGGAATTTGAATATATATTAATATTTTTAATAATAATACATATAAAAATAGAAGAACTTAAGATTGGCAGAAGTGCTGCAGATATCCAATTATACTTCTATTCACTATGTCATTAATGATATACTCTAAGTTAGTATTACTGTCATGGCTTAATGCCATGAACACTTCTAAATAACAGTTATAATATAGGTTAAGACTATATCTCAATATCAATACTAACATACCATGTTGTTGTTGTTTACTGTTTTTTACACACATTTTGTACTTGTTTATTATATATATATATATTATATATTTAGCATCATATCTTATTATCATATAATAGCTGTAATCATGGTAATGATCTAGTGTTCTGTTGGAATGTAATCATTTTAAAGCTGTTCTATTTTACATTTTGTAAAGAGCTGAAGAAAACGTAACAAAAATGAATGTGCTTCAAATTAAATATGTTTTAATCATTTCTTTCTATTTATTTTGAGCTTGACTCTAAATTTATTCATGACCAGTTTATATGAAAAATAATAATAATTTAGATTTAATTGCATCTTATTTCTTTGTCTTATAGTATTCTATATTCCACTATTAAGTCAGTCAGTTATAATTATTTTAAATGAAAAAATTTCCTTTAGAAACATATCATTTTTCCCATTAAATACAATCCCCAATCAGCGCAGATTAAATTACTGCAGTAATTTTTACAGAACACATGGTTACACTGTGCATCATATTCCTATACAGTCCTCAGTTTATAACAGAATTCAATTACTAAATCAATAATGTCATAAGTTAGAGATATTTATTTATTGATTACCCACCACCATTGTTCTTTATAGCACAATACATACTAGAGTTCCAAATTAGAACAGAACTGTTCTAATTTGGAACTCTGATATGAAAACAGAAGATGGCCTTTGTTGAAAAAATTCTTATGAATAAAAGATTTGTTTCCGAATTATAACATTTATCTGTAAATCAAAACTACTGTAATTTGAGGAATATCTGTATATTAAATATTCTATTAAGTATAATAATTTATTTAAAAGTTTTCTAAATTAACATACAATTATAAGTCATTATTATTATAAATTTAAATAATACTTACAGGTAAGTATTAGTGTGAGAATAAAAATTAATTGAACTAATTGTTGCTACAACTACTAGCATACAGAGAGATACAGGAATGAATAATTTTATGACATGTTTGGCTCCATATTTTAATTCTTCCTCCTCCTCTTCATCCCAACTAGGACCTCGAGAATTACTGTTATTTACAGAAGCTAGAACTGAGTTAGGTTGCCCATCTCTAAATGTTACCTCTGTATCCAATGGTCCATTACACTGCTAAACATGAAAATAAAAATTATATTCTTGATTTCTGTTATTATTTTAAACCTATATGATCTTTTTAAGAATTTACATATTTAAAACTTTTTTGCACTACAGTATTACAAAGAATACAAGTAACTCCCAAAGAAAGATTAACAAAATATAGATACTATGGTTGTAGACATTCTGAAACTTATAAAAAGAAACAAAAAACAGCACAGTATTAGGCAGAAAAAACTATTTCTTTTCAAAGAAACTTTGAAATAAAGGTTTCTTTTCTGCCTAGTGGTGTGTGGCTTTTATTTCTTTTTAAAATATAAATTATCCCATGTTACAGTTTCTAAGATTTATGCAGTTTGTACTCAAACATTTATAATTAATATTCCATATTAATTTTATTTTGTTTTGACAAAATTACTGTTTACAGTTTTGAATCTTTATAATAGCTTAAATTAGCATTTTGCAATTCTATATATATAATCAATGAATTCTATTGCAGATCAATTTTATATTAAAAATATTACAAATAAATTTTGAAAGTATATGGTTTTATGATTTTAAATAGTTTTAAATGGAAAATTTCATATTTAGAAAGAAAGCATTCATGTTAATACTATCTGTAGTTTTTTAAATTTTTTTTATTTTTTAATATAAATATAATTTAAATAAATATTTAAAAAATTAATATTTAATATTAAATTATAAATTTATTTTAAAAAAATTAAAAATTTTTTTATATATATAATGGTTTAGAGTACAAAGATATATACATATCATTATAAACAAGGTATAAATATATCAAAAGGTATAAACAAAAAAATATTCTTAAAATTTTAATAAAATAAAATTACATTTATTACATTATTCTAATATTATATTTAGTATCCAATTTTCCCTAAACTACCAAATAATTAACAATTTATAAAAAAATAAAATATAATTTATAAATGAAAAACATGCATTATTTAGATGCTTTTAAGATTACTTTTTTCTCTTAACACCAAACAGCACAGTCAAGAAATTTTCCAAGTTCAAAATTATGCTATGTAAAAAGATTCATTGTTCTGACAGTCTTGGGATAAATAACAACAATTTTATAAATAATAATAAAACTTTCAGAAATCAACAAAGTTTCTAATAAGTTACTGCACAATTTCAATAATCCTTTAATAATTAAATAAAGTTATTTATAAATTAAATTAGATTCAAATTTACCTGAGAGTTCTCTCCACCACGATTATGAGTGACTCTCCATTTTCTTTCTTCAGTATCATCAATACTTTGTTGTTCTACATAATTTGACATTAGTTTAGTATTTTCTGTAGCAGATTCTCCGTCACTATCGTTCATGCAGATTAAGTCTTATTAAAAAAAACTGAAAAATATTCATATTTTAATATAAAATTTAAACCAATTAAAATTAACTATCAACATTATTTTATTCAATTTATATTTACTGAATTTACTATATTAAAAATATTTTAAAAATTGATTATTATTTTAATTAAAAATATTAATTTACTTAATTAAAACTTTGGATATTAATGATTAATAGCTAAATTTATTAATTTAAAATAAATCAAAATAGCTATCTCTCAAGATTTTATTTCTATAAATACAAAAGTCTCATTATCAAGTACAAATTAAAAAGACAGTAGAATGATGATTATCTCAGCATCAATCATCAGGTCTATCGTTGTCCAAAAAACATTACAATATATAATTTTAGTATACTGTTATGCTAAAATATTACTCTTGCTGCCTAATGCATTAGTTTCTAATTATTTATTTGAACATATAGGCAGTATAGCATAAAAAATAATCTTAAATAAATATAATAAAACATTGTTTCTTAAAAATATTTTAATTATTATTTTCAAATCATTTTCTATATTACCGGTAATTATTTTTTATTACACTTCAAATACAATAAATAATATTTTAAATAGTCTTGCATACAATACTGTAATTTAATTGTAAGCCTAATAGCATTTTTTTTTGCTTACTGAATATCCTCGTATGTGTTTCATTAATCATACTATTTGATTAATGAAACAAAATTTGTCTGGATTAGTTCAAATAATTAATATTTTACTGTACACAAAAACAGAATGCAGATGATGAATTATGAGCCTATGTTTGAAAGTTAGATATAATATGTTAATAATAGCATAATCATCAGGAACTATATATACTTTACATCTGACATATCTTTATGACATCTTTTCATGGATTGTTTGCACAGTTTTCCCTTGAGGATGACTCAAGGGAAACTGAAGAACTGTATCATAGCTTAATACAATTTTGTCCAGCAAGAGACCTACTATTATGCTCCTAACTCCAGTTAAATACATGTCAAAAAAATAAAAATAAAAAAAGGATGCATATTAATAATAAGACAGTAATCTATTATTGTTTACAATTACAGATCTATAGTACATCTATAACATGGTAAGAGTAAGAACTTTTTGACCTTCCTTCATACAATTGAAACAAATATATCATCACTCATAAATACGCAAAAATTTTCATAAGTGATTTAGAGAAAAGAAAATCAAAAATTATCATCTGCTATTCAAATCGCAAAATCAGGTTTTCTGCTCATATAATATTCATAAAATTTGAATACAGTAAGACCCATTTAACACTATTTCAATATAATGCAGTTTTATCAAATTCTATATTTTTATTGATTCACTTTGGCATAGTTTCTCAAACTATTATTCTTACAAAAATCCAAAATCGCAGGAATTTGTTGCATTAATACTCCTATATCGTCTCACAGTGCTTTTGATATCAGTGCAGTGCAGTACATACAAAAGTTTTCTGCAATCAGAGTTTATATTTATGATCGGTCATCAATATTATTTAACAGTAATAAAAATAACAATTATCCCATTTTTGTTTAAACCTGAATGTTTCCACTTTAAACTAGAGTTGGGACGATATGATACAATATATTGTGTATCTTCAATTTACTCGTCTCAATATTCCGATATTTTTTGGATGCCGATATATTTAATGATACGATATTATATTTGCGATAATTTATTTTTTCTGTATGTATTTAAATTATTGGTTAAATTATATCGGTTAAAGACTTGGTTAAAGATAATGGCCGATTTTCAACAAAATAACTATATATATAAAATAATAATATAAGTTAATAATAATATAAAATAACGATATAACAAATAATTTTGCTTGAACGGAACAAAATTCCCAGCTACAGGGATTATCACAACAGATTGATTGAAAAAATAACAGTGGACAATAAACAATTGGAGGGATGAATACGGAACTACGCCACTACTTGGATCAGGCAATATTACATCGCTATGAAGATCCAATAAAATATTGAATAAGTGCAAATTTTTGCTATCTAAATTTATAAAAGATTGCACTGAAGTATTTGGTTATATCAGCCACATCAGTGCCTGCTAAATCTTTGTTTAGTAAGCTAGGTGTAGTGGTATGTGCAAAAAGAAGCGGGTTGAAGCCTGAATTAATTTCAGTGACGCTGAATTCAACAATAGAATCAAATTTCTGGTGA
Organism: Olivierus martensii; assembly: GCA_000484575.1. NCBI lineage: Eukaryota > Metazoa > Arthropoda > Arachnida > Scorpiones > Buthidae > Olivierus > Olivierus martensii. The sequence continues at coordinate 14,226 of AYEL01071607.1, forward strand.
TTTTTAGTCACATCTGGCAAATAAATGAGTTTTAAAGGAAATTGTTCATTTTTTCCCATAATATCATATTGCAATATTTTCAATATCATCCCAAAATATCACGATATTAAATATCACATAAAAATCCATATTGGAATATCACTGATACGATATTTTGTTTTGTATCGCACATCTCTACTTTAAACTATAGTTCCTTGAAGTTAGAACGTTTTTCTTCCATCAACTATTTTGAGATGTTTTATAGTTTACTGCAATCAGATTACTGCTTTTTGTCTTAAAACTTTTTATTTTCTAATTTTAATAATTTTTCATGAATGATTTATGAATACAAATTGATATTAGCAATAAAAAAATGTCTATAATGAGTATAATACAATAATAATAATATGTTACAAAATAAAATAATGCTATGCATATATTTTTTATTCACTCTCCAGTTTCACCTATCCTCATTATTTACGTGTTAAATCCCCCTCATTTAATGCTGTTTCATTTAGTGCTTTGTTTCCTTGGAACATATCCCCAGCATTAAATTACTGTATTTATTACTTTCTTCACAAAAATCGCAAAATGGAATATGAGCTGTAACCATACAACCACTACAATGTAAATAGGATATTGAATCAGTACCCTATTGGCATTAATCTATCAGTATTGCACTGATTCACTTGATCAGAATTTTATGAAAGCATTAAGCAAAATAAATAACAATGAACTATTACTACTATTTTTTTAGCATTAATATTATATCTGTCCCATTATTCACACAATAAAATATTTATATATTTTGTATTTTCCTTTTTTCTTGTCTCAAACTTTATTAGCAGTTTTATTATATTTTAATATGTGACTAAGCAATAATAACCAGTAAGAGACAACTGTGCAGGTTCAACTAACGAAGAAACTCCAACAAGGAATAATCTAAAATAGTTTTGGCTTATGGCACTTAATCTCAAATCAGATAAATAAGTACAGGAATTTTCTGAATTGTTCTACATTGAAATACATTTTGCACATTCTTAATTTATGCAATCATATTTTATGATTGCATGAATGCATGCATGAATGCACAACTGTGTGTGTGTGATTTTTAGAATATAATTGCTAATATATATTCCACATGCTTCCAAACATTAAAAATGCAAAACAATTATAAAATTCACTATTACTAAGTGCTGTTTACTGTTCTTATTTTAATTATTATTAATATGTCATTGGAATGTTAATTTTCTATAATGAAATAAATTATTGAGGAAAATTAATAATATTTATTAGCCAAATGAAAAAAGGTTTAATAAAACTTTTTCTTGAAAGCAAATCCAATTTAAATCAAAAATAAGGGAATATTCTCGATTTTATACAAAATATGCAACAGAATTCACATTATTTGGCAACATAGAACATTTATAATGTAGAATTAGCAAATAATATTATATGTTTTATTATATAATTATGTTATACTATGTAAAATAGAAAAAATATCCTAAATGCAAAAAAAGATATTTTCATAAATTATATGTATACTTATAATCACTTTTAAAAGTATTATTTAGATGGATAGATTAAATAAATTATGATAATGAAAAATAAAGAAGAATACAGTATAGGCAATTGGCAACTTTAAAGAGAGGATTGGAATAGAATAACTGAAATGCCTTAAACTATCAGATGATATATTATTTGAATTCTACTGTAGGTTTATCTATTACAATTATTATTATTCTAAGGAAATGCAAATATAAAAAATACTCTTACCTAGACTGTTTTAATTCCTTAAACGTACTTTCACTCCATTAGGTTATCCTCAGTTAATCAAATTTAAATCAAAAAAAAATATGTATCATCAAAATATTTACTTATTAAATTCAGAATACAAATAAATTTGAAAATCTATTAATAGAAATCTATTCTGTGAAATACAATATCCAATACTTATAATTTGTCATCCACAGAAGAATAAACATTAACAATTAAAAGTTTAAATTTCTTATTAAACTAAATTTAAAAATCAATCACAAAAATTGCATTTACAAGCAATAGAATTTTTCTAAACTTTACAATGTTTCTACTTTACTTTCACATAAATATATGATTATACTCCTGATTAGCCAGGATCAGATAATCTGGATTGCAGTTTAACCCCAATAAATCTTCAATCTGGAAGTAATGTTTAATTATCGATATTTATCCATAGAAGCAATATCTAAAAGATTTTTAAATGCCACAGATTTGTTTATTCTATCTTAGGTAATTAGCATTCAATATTTAAATTAGAAATATTGCAATAATTACTTGCTGTAAATAAACAAATTCCTGTTTTTTCTTTTTCAATAAATAAAATGTTTGCATATATGTATGTACAAGCATATTGTCCGTCCACAAAAATCGCACCTAGCTAAGGTGGATGAGTCCAAATGCAAAAGAGAGAGTTGCAGTCGGTATGATGATGGGTGGGAACGGTTTTGGTTTCGATTTTCTTTTAAATATATTATTTCCAATGTCAAAACTAATCATTTAGCATTTACATTACAATAAACTTCTATGTTATCTTGCATTTGAAACATCCTTGTGCGAAGCTGTCATTCCTATTTTGTCATTGGACTCATTCAGTTGTGCAAGAGTACTTGCGTCGATGGCCCGGCTAAGCTGGATGGACAGTACCTCACTTTAAATCATTTCTCAATTATATTCCATGTTTTTATTTTATATCTCAAAAAGAAAATTATCTTCAAAATAATACAGGATGTTTCAAAATGAATATCGGGTTTTGAGGCTTCGTAGTATTTATTACATTTAACTTACAGTTATAAATAATACATCAAATGAAAAAGCAATTCAAACAGTTTTTCCCCTATAAGTGTTCAATGTGAACATCTTTCGTCACACGGCACACATCAAGTTGATAGGCAAGTTCCGTGCACTGAGGTGCCAGTGAGGTGGCGCACCATAATTGCTGCCAAAGTAAAGTTCTCTGGTTCAGCTTCTTCCAATTGAAGAAAGAGCCATAGTTCTATCACATCAAGATAAGAAACCAGATACAGTTGCTTCACCGAAAAAGAAAGGCCCATAAACTTTCTGCCGGGTTATAGCACAGAAAACATTCAATTTAGGGGAGTCTCATTGCAACTGTACCATCTCCTGGGGATTTGCTGACCCCCAGATCACACATTATGAGTGTTCACATGTCCACTGAGGTGAAACGTCAATTCATCACTGAAGATGACACGATCCAGAAAATTTTCATCGTCATGCAGCAATATTTCGTTTGCAAAGTTGGCACGTAAACCATAGTCTGTAGGCTTTAGAGCTTGTAACAACTGCAAACGATAAGGACGTAGTTGTAAGCGTCTCCGTAAAACTCTCCACACAGTCGTCACTGGAATTGCTAGTTCATGACTAGCCTTCCGAACTGATTTTTTGGGGTTATGCATGAAAGACTCTCTCACTCGCTCAACATGTTTTTCAGTAACTCTTGGTCATCCCATACTCTTCCCTTTGCAAAGACAGCTTGTAGGAAAAACTGTTTGAGTTGCACTTTCATTTGATGTATAATTTATAACTGTAAGTTAAATGTAATAAATACTACGAAGCCTCAAAACCCCACACTTAATAATAGTGCAAATATATTTTTAGAATTTTATATGCATTAGAAAATGAAAAAAGTCTGATTCATTTTATGATGGTAGTCTGAAATGTAACTGCCCTAATAATGAGATATGTCTGTATGAAATTTTTTTAAATTTTAATATTAAATGCATATTGTCCATAATTCCAATTTTTGAGTATTTTGCAGATTATCTAGGAGAATTTATTTCTCGATTGCCCCAATTAATTTGAATTCTAAAAATTAACTAAGAAATTTTTAAAAATCACTTGTAAAATCTATAAAAGTGCTGTATATATAAATAGATAGCATTTATAAATACAATATTATAAAGTACTGTGTATACTACATAGTGTGGTCATAAATTCCTGCACACAAGTTTTGCCACAATTTTTTTTATTTAAGAATAAATTTAATAATTCTTTAGGATATTAAAGAAATATATTTACAGTCAAACCTCTTTAAGCCGCCCCTCTATAAACCGCCACTCTTGTTATTTGCCTGATGAAAGCCAATAACAAATCTCCTCCTATATGTTAAAACATGAAATTCCCTCTATAAACCGCCACCTCACTAATTGCCAACCGAACTAGAACTGTGGCATTTTTATTATGTTCCATTATGTGTTTGTAAGAGCTGATGATGGTGTAGAAGCCGGAAACATTACTCTGATTAAACGATTATGTTTAAAATATTGGTCTGCTTGTGTGTGCTTAGTATTTGTTTAATAGTTTTAAACATAGCAACAAAAGCATGTGCATATGTAGTCTGAATATTTTACATTTTTCTGGTATTTAGAATAATTTGAATTTTGTGCAAGAATTTTATGATCACACTAACAAGGGGAGGACACAGCTGACCCCCCACCGATTTTGATCCGCTTGCATATAGTACGCATGAAAGACTCTCTCACTCGCTCAACATGTTTTTCAGTAACTCTTGGTCATCCCATACGATTTTCTTGGGGTTATGCATGAAAGACTCTCTCACTCGCTCAACATGTTTTTCAGTAACTCTTGGTCATCCCATACTCTTCCCTTTGCAAAGACAGCTTGTAGGAAAAACTGTTTGAGTTGCACTTTCATTTGATGTATAATTTATAACTAAGTTAAATGTAATAAATATTACGAAGCCTCAAAACCCTGCACTTAATAATAGTGTAAATATATTTTTAGAATTTTATATGCATTAGAAAATGAAAAAAGTCTGATTCATTTTATGATGGTAGTCTGAAATGATTTCGACAAGCCTGGAACCGCCGCCGTAAAGTATTAACTAGTCTCCTACTCGATGTAAATGTTGGAATCCACCAAGGGACAGAATGTTTTTTGCTAGTGTGTATTGGAATATTTCTGTAACAGTAGTGCTTTACAAGGTCAGTAAACTGATGAACTATGTAATTAATGTCATAACCATATTGTACCTGTTCCATTAAATCCGATATGCCATCAATGTAATCCTGATGGAAGGAGTCCCAATTAGCCCTGGAGATAGAAATCGACACTAGGTATCAAGATAGAAATCTCAATGAAATTAATCTAAGAATTACCTAACAGACTATATAATCAGAAACTGTGCAAAGAGACTAACTCAAAAATATACAATACTAGCTATCAAAAACTAAAACCAGGATTCAAAACAAAAAAAAAAGTTTGTTTGAAACAACCGGCAAGTTGAAAATTCAAGTCCTAACCTGAATTGCTCAAAAGAAAAAATTCTAATTCTAATTTCTAAGTTCTAAGAATTCTAAGTTCTAATTCTAAATTAACTGGTTTATCCCAACAAACTATATTTTTTTTTCTTTTTTGAAACCTTATGAAATTCTAAAACTAACTGTAGCGAAATTATTTAAATATAACTGCAGGAGACCAGGTGGTGGAGTGTTAAAGGTTAAGAGTATCCAAAGTTACAAGATATTGTACTATGCTTTACCATGTGTGCAGTTAAATTTTGAATCCTATACAGCTGTTTTTCATGAGAGATTTCAGTCTCTTCCCATTGAACCCTAGTCATCAATTTTCTGATTGGCATCATGAATGTTAACCAGCCTATGATGGACTCTAAAAATGGCCATTGCTAGATACAGAATATCCCAACTAACCTGATTTTCTTTTTTCCATATGTGTGAAATTTGAATAGGCTTACATTTGATGTTGATTACAGTTAAGTAAATACAATAATTCTAAAAGGAATTCATTAATAAACATTTATTTTATAATCAGTTATTTATATAATTCGTCTTTCTCTCTAAATATAGAGAAGTGGATTAACATCATAACAAAAATAAATTGAGTCATTGCTTAAAAAATTAACTCATTTTTGCTACTTAAATGATATAAAAAATGAATTCATTTTTTTTAAACAAAATCATTTTTAAGAAAATGCAAAAATGTTGATATTTTAAATTATTTCTTTATTTAAAATCTATTTTTTAATTTTTTTTAACCATGAAATATTAAATTTAGGGATGTTCAAACGTTGTATTTACAAGTTGCATCTTGGATGATAAAAATGGATTCTAGTTTAGCAGATGTTGAAAAACTATTTGGTGATTTAAACAGAAAATGTACACTGCTTGTTCAAGTAAGTAAATAAACAAACATGATTTAATGAATTATAATTATTTTTCACTTAAATGCTTGAAAAAAAATAATTTCAGGGTTTAATGTTGGCATGGAATATAAGTCATCAAGTTAAAACAATAACTAATTTGCATGTTACATTATCAAAACCTATGGTGAAAAGTTCAGTTCTTGCTTTATTTAAAATGGTTGAAATGCTAAAAGTAAGTAAATCACTTTAATGATAAATGATCTATTTGTTTCCAAAATTTAATAACTTATGAAGTCTGTCAATCTTTTAAGTCCAAAATAGTGATATTAAATAAACTTTTTCTATTAATATTCTAATATAAGTACTTTTAATTTATTTAGTTATGGTTTAGATATTCAATTTTTTGTTTCAAATAATTTTTATTTTGGTAACATTTTATATTCTTGTTATTTAATAGATATTTTAATTTACAATCTTATTGTTCAGATAGTCCTTGATTTATGATCACACACAGTTATGATGTGATTCATTAATTCTATAATTGGTCAATGCAATTCAGTGGGTTCAAATTCCTGACCTAATGGTATGATGTATGGAAAGCATTCTTTTTGTGTATGGTTCTTGTAAATTTGTGTTCTTTTATGTTTATTGAGATAATGTATAATATCCTAGTAACCATTAGTAGTGAGAAATCCACAAATTTTGGGCATTTGTGACTTAAGATTTAGAATTACATCTGTGAAGAGGGCGCAATGCCGAAATGCATTTTAATTCCATGGTTAACTGCATAAATTTATTCTTATTTTAACTTTATTGATTGTATTATGGGATTTTAATTTTGTATTTGTTATTCGTTGCAAAGTAAAGATGTACAAGAGAAAGGCTGTCCAAAAAAAGGCCTAAAATTGTATTTTAATATTACTATTAAGATTTAGGGTTTGAAACTGAAGACAATAGGATTTGAAACTGAATCCCATTGTAAATTGAGGACTATCTGTATTTATTCGTTATTAACATTTTTTATATATTTTTTGTTTAATAAATGAAAATATTTTAATTTGAATATTTAGCTTTGTATTTTCGTAAACTGTTGAAAATTTGCTATACTTAAACATATCCTATTTTAATCTTAGGCAATTGAAGCAACATTCCATCGTCAGTCAATATTGATTAAATGAAAATATTTTAATTTGAATAGTTAGCTTTGTATTTTCGTAAACTGTTGAAAATTTGCTATACTTAACATATCCTATTTTAATCTTAGGCAATTGAAGCAACATTCCATCGTCAGTCAATATTGATATGTGAATCAATAACTCATGTTGTCCAGCATTTAAGTTATATTGCATTAGTTGCTATTAATCAAGCTAAGGTGAGAAGAATTTGTATATTATAAATTTTTTTTATATTCCAAAATTTCTTTGTTTACTCATAAGAAAAAATTTAAACTATGTTTTTTATTGATGAAATATGATTATGCAATAAATATTTTTAACAAAAAAAATTAAACCTGTTATATTCCATAGTTAAATAATTGTTGTTCACTTTCAAATATTGATATATTAAATTTTTTTAGTTTTTTTACAAATTCTGTCCATTGATGATTATTTATGAATTAAATATATCTAAGCCCAGTATTAATATATTTGTATGTTCTTGCAGTCATTATCATGCAATGCTTATAAATTGTTTATAAAGCAAATGATTTATTATAATTTCATGCTTTCTTAGCTGAGAAAAAGATCATTTTGAATACGAATAATCTGAAATTAAAATTATAATACAGTTGCATTGACATGATATCACTGTGATGTAACAATGAATTACTTCATAATATTTCTTCATGATATCATAATGTATAAACTCATAAAATATCAGATTATAATATAATTATAATCCTGAAATTATTAATTTCAGATTATAATTATATTATAATCTGAAATTAAAATTTTTATTTTCACTTTCAAATAAAATCTCTCAGAAAAACAAAACTTTAAAGCTATTTTGAGATTTTAAGTTTGATTAATTTAATAAAGTGAATACATCATGTTTTCTTCTAAAAAAATCTAAATATTTAACAATATGATTCCCAATTCTAAATATTTAACAATATGATCCCCAAGATATTTATTTCATTGGTTATTCAACATAAATGGAATGAAATGTCTTCTACACATTAATTTGATAATTTCACATTAATTTATTCTTAAAATTCATAATATATGAAGAATGATGTAGTTATATTTTGATCGTTGTGTTGCTTTATGTATATTTTAATATATTTCTATTTTATTGATCAGTAAGATTATTTTAATATTTAAAAAAAAAAATGCATTTCAGTTTAATTATAGCCATCATATTTCATTAAATAAAATTTTATATATTTTGCAGAAAAAAATTATTTCTGACAAAAAATATAGTGAAAGACATCTTGATGTATTATCTGCACTTTTGTTGGCTGAAAAATCTCTAAATGGTCCTGGTAAGAAAATATATATATTTTTTTGATAATATCCCTGTATTTAAATGGGTATTTAAATACAGGGATACATATTCTTACATATTCAGGTATTTCATCTTAATGTTAAATAATATAAAAATAACAAATTAAAGTTGCATTTTAATTCTACAAATGACAAACAGATTAATGAACTACTAAGAATATTTTAAAATTAAGTATTAAATTTAACATTTCTAAATTAAGAACAATGTTCTTAATTTAAAAATTTTGAATTTAACACTGATGCTATCTTGATACAATTCTGCTTTGCTGCTAATTTCTATATGTAACACAGAAGCAATAGTTTGCTTATTTGATATATTGATGATTTGTCATTACTCTTGTTAGGGTAATTGTTGGATGAACTAGAAATACTGATGATGTATCATCATTTCTATTTCATCCACTGCTGGATATTATATATATATATATATATATATATACACACTGCATCCACTGGGACCCAATTTCTTTTTTTATCATTTTTTCATTTGTATTGCCTGTCAGGTTGTCTTTTCCCTTACCTTGGTTATCACTATAATTTTCTTACTGTTTCTAATTGCTACTAGTATGTCTTCTACTTTAGTTTGTTCTCTTATGTGTGTGTTGATCTTTCAGTCTTACTTGGTGAATCCTAACATTTCTTTCCATGCTTTCTTAGGTCGTTACTAGTTTCTGTTCCATTTTTTTTGTAAAAGTCCATTTTTTACAGTCATACATCATTACTGATGAAGAACACCTGTTGCACCTGTTGAAGAGTTTCTATGGGTCAATGGGATACCAATATGTCTCAAAAGGAAAGTCGTTACTGATAGTATGCACCTGTTGAAGAGTTTCTATGGGTCAATGGGATACCAATATGTCTCAAAAGGAAAGTTTAGAAAGTTATTGTATCTGCCATATGTATGCTGTCCCAACTGCACTCTATATCGATTTCTTTCATCTGTTCTTGTGTTGTGATTACTTGTCCTGAGTACTTGTATTCTTCCATCCTTTCAATTGTCTGGCCTTCTATCATCAATGGTTCTAGGTTTGTTTCTGTATTGAACATTATCTTTGTCTTCTGTAGTTCATTTGCAGTCCTATTTTCTTACTTTTTATCATGATGTCACTTAGCATTTTCTGTGATTCATTCTGTGTTTGAGTGAACAATACTATGCCATCTGCAAATCTCATGTGGTTGAGATATTCTGTTTGATATTTATTCCTTTGTGTTCCAATCCACTTATTCATCAGAATATTTCTAATAAGCAGGCTATGAATAGTTTCAGTGAGATGCTGTCTCCTTGACAAACTTGTTAAATTTTTATTTTCTCATTATCTATGTATTTCTTATAGTTGTTGCTTCCTTGTAGAGGATATATAGTAGTTCTATATACTGGTGGTCTATTCCTTGATTACTGTAATCAGGGAATAGACCACCAGTACATAGAACTCTGTAGATACTGAGTTGAATGCTTTTCATAGTCTGTAAATATTATTCAGAGTGGAATGTGTTTTTCTTTGCATTTTTCTTTTAATTGGTTGACAGTATGTATATGATGCATCATCAAATAGTCTTTTTGAAATCCAGCTTGTTCTCTTGGTTAGTGAAAAGGAAGCTTAATACTAGCACACTCGAGCAGGCCACACACGTGGCCTGCTCGAGTGTGCTAATATTAAGCTTCCTTTTCATTTGTAGCCTTGAAGAGCAGTATAAGTTACATACATTCTCCTTGGTTAGTTCAAATTCAATATTTGTTCCAATCTTCTTGTTAGGAAGATTGTTAAGACTTCATATGTTATCAGCAGTAGACTGATAGACCTGTAGTTTTTCCAGATCTTTATCTTCCTTTTATGTATCAACACTATGATTGCATGTTTCCAGCCATTCAGTATCTGTTCTGTTTGCATGCAGTTGGAGAATATTCTGTCAAATTGTTTGTATATTGTTACTTCTATTAGGAGTTTGATGTTGATGTCTTCTCCCAGGCTTTTCCACACTTCATCTTAATTGTTTTCTCTACTTCTTGATATAGTATTGTTGGGATATCTTCTGTATTTCTTGGTATTGATCTCTGCCTCACTCTTTTGCTTTATATAGTTTCTCATAGAAAGTTGCTGCTTTTTCTGCTATATTGTTTCACTTGGCGATAAGTTCTCCATTATTATCATTGATCATATGTAATGTGTTTGCCAGTCATTGTCTCACCATGCTGATTGGAGGCTTTTGCTGTCCTCAATGGCCTTTCTATGTTGAATCTTTTCTGATTTTCTTCCATTTTACTTTATACATTTCTTTATATTCTATCTGGTCGATAGTGGATTTGATTATTGTCTTCCTTCTCTTTTCTATCAGCTCCTGTATTTTGATGGATATTTTCTTCATAGGATTTCTTTGATGACTTCTTGTAATTTTTCTCTGCACTGTCTTTGATTGTCATTATTCCATTGTATGTTGTATGAATATACATACAGTCAAGTAATCCTGAAATTGCATTTATTGAACTTGCTGCTATTGCAGTTATAGCTTTTTTGACATTTGCTCTGAATTTAATAGCAAATTTTGTAAAAAGAAAATTTGAGTTTTTATTTTCCCTTTTCGTAAAACATAGGGAGATCCATTGATGAATATGATTACAATCTGTTTAAAAATTAATTTCTAAGAACATTAAAATTTTCAACTATATAATCTTCCTAGCCTGGAGTTCTAAAATCAATTGTAAGTCACTTTTTTTTCTGCAAGCATTTAGAATCTGTTTTTTAATTTTAGGCTGTATTCTTCCTTCTTAATCTTAAGCTGTCCCATATTGATATTTTGTGCTATGTGTTGTGTTAGTTGCCATCTTTTATATTGAATATTCAGCTCAACTTTGTCACTTACTAGTCACTGGTCACTGCTAGTGTTGAACTGGCTGAGTATCGAAATGTCTTTGATAGTATAGTTGTTGGCTAGGATGAAATCAGTGTCATCCTTGGTCTGTCCATTGGGATTGATTCATGTCCATTTTTGTTACTCTTTCTTTTTAGAGGAGGTGTTCATTATCCTCAGTTTGGTGTGGGTTGTAACTTCTACTAATCTTGTGCCCTTATCAATTTTGTATATTATTACCATACTTCCCATACATTCTTCATCCTGTTGGCATTTTCCAACTTTTGCATTGAAATCACTTATGGCGATTGTGAAGTGTGTTAGGTTAGTGTTAATTTCCTCAGTTATGTCTTCATATAAGGTATCTATCTCTGTTATCACTGCTAATTGTTGTTACATACACCTGTATTATTTTCATTTGGTATCTCTTGGAAGTCTCACTGTGACTTGCCCTACTCTGTCTGAGTTGTTTCTGCAACTGATGTGTTTGATCTCATTGTGAATCAGAAATCCTATTCTGTTGATATTGGTCTCATTTCCTGTGTGGTAGAAGATATCAGCTTCAACATTCTATTAATTTTTTGCCTTTTTTCTTATATTGCTGAGACCATTGATGTACCAGTTGATTTTCTCTGCTTTGTTCTTCAGTTTCTGTAGTCAGTCTTCTGCCAAAATGAATTGCCCATTACATATAGCTAAGATCTGTAATTGAAGACAGCTGATTCTTACAACAGGTATTCTTAACATCCTCTGCATCTTCCATATTCCAGTTGCTGCATGATCAGGACTTCGTGCTGCTGGTGATTGAGCACCATGCTCTTATGTTGTGCATCATGGAAATAATCTGAAAGGTTGTATGTAGACCATTACCTCCCAATACTGGTCTAATGTAGGTTAGAGAGATAGTATGGTTAGTTATTCTTTATATTACACTGAATTTCATTTATTCTCATTATATTTTAATTTTATACATTGTTTTTTATTATTAATTTTTAATCTATACTAACTAATTTTTTAAAACTAATCCTGCTATTCATTATTATTTTTATACCCAGTAGATCTTATGTTTTAATTTATATCCATTATTACTAATCTTTCTAGTTCAATTACATTTAAGTTTTTATAGCATCCTATCCAGTTACTGTCCTCTTACTTTGCTGTTTCAGCCACTTTGTTAGACTCCTGCTTTATCCTCTATGCAGTTTAAGGTATATTTACTTTTAAATAAATCAGTTTCAACTTCATATATGTCTGATATATAAATAAGAAATAAATACATTCATACCTTGCTATATGGCTGCTCTTTATACAGCATTTCGCTATAACGGCCTTTTTTAATTATGGCACTTTTTCAATTTACGGCCCACAATGTTTCGTTATACGGCCAAAAACAATGCATGTACTAGATAAAATGAAAAAAAAATAAAAATTATATTAAAAGATAATGGTAATAATAATAATAGCTCTATAACGGACTTTTTAAAAAGCATTTCTTTTATTTTCAGATTGGAGAACTTGTAGAGAATAATCACTGTCAACAGTGCAATTGTATTATTGGAGGACATTCTGTTTGCACTAAAAAATCCTGTGGCACATGCTCTAGTGTAAGATTATATATTTAAAATTTTAAATTATACTAAAGTACTTTGAAATTTTTGATAAAACTTTTAAAATAATCATACCAGTAAATATAAATCAATAGATGGTTAAAGTGAATTTTTTGTTCTAAAGATAATTTTTCATTAGATATGTAGATAATTTATAAAAATATTCTATTTTCTATTTTATAAAATGTGATATTTTAACAGGTATAAAGTAAAATTTGTGAGAGACATAATTTATGATTGAATGCACAATTATGTTTATGCTTAATGCTACAATAAAAAAAATATCATGCAAATAACTATTAATAATAGATAAAATTATTGCATGTTGTTAAAAAATTTGAGATTTTAATTTGGCTCTTATTTTGATTGTTATGGATCTAACATATAATAAATTAACAATTCTGAGTTATTTATAAAAACACCAGATTTGTTTATTTATTACAATTATTATTATTATTTGGCGATTTTAATTTGGATTGAAATGGCCAGATAACAGCTTTATTATCTTGTCATAATTGATCTTAATTATTTAACATAACATGCCAAGGTACAAACTTTTAAGATAATAAAGCTTATCCAGGGATTGAAATGCATAATAACAAAAGTTCAAATGAAAAAAACACACTTAGCAGTAAAGCATAACCACACAAATTTTAATCAAAACAAAAACGTTTTTGGTATTCTAGATACCATTTTCAGTTGAAAGAATATAAAACAAAAAGAACTACAAATAATTTTTTAATAAAATTTGTGTGGTTATGCTTTACTGCTAAGTGTGCTTTTTTCATTTGAACTTTTACTATTAGGAGATTAAGCAGTTTTTTGATAATTTATTTAAGTTTATTGAAATGCATAATCATGGATTGAGAAAAGTGCCAATAATAGCTTTGTTACATTCTCTAAATACTATTATCTTTAATAAGCTTTATTACCTTAGAAGTTTGGACATGCTTCTAAGGTAATAAAGCTTGTCCAGATAGTACCTTGGAACCTGATCTTTGATTCCAAGCTTCCAAAAAAAGTTGTCCAGGCTTCTAAGGATCCTTGGAAGCTTATCCAGATTCTAAGGATATTAGCTTGACAAGCTTTATTACCTACAAACCAAGCTCCAGATATAATAGCTTAATTTACAGTGGTTTCCAAACTTTGTGTCTGTGCCACCCTTTTTTCATAAAACTTGGTATGCCCCTCATTTTCATAACAATCTAATTTTATAAATACTTTCTACTTACAATTTAATACTACAAAACAATATACCATATTTTGTATAAATAAAATTCTTATACATAAAAAATATATATATATATAATGGTGTAATAATTTTTAATATAATTAAACAAATCTCAATAAAAAAAAACGAAAAAATAGAATATATATTTAATACAACATAATATTTAATGCAATGATGGACTTGTTTTTTGGCACAAATTTTCTCAAATTGCGGTGTTATTGAAAATATTGCAATTCTTTTTTAATCCTAAATGAAATTGGTATTTTGTCTTTAAAACAGCTACAGCAAAAAGTTTCTGGATATATAGATATTTGTACTGTATTTATAACCCTATTGCTGATTCTTTTTTTCCAACATCAATTTGAATTTATTTTTTGCTTGTTTGTCTCAAAAATGATGTTTTTGTTAATTCTTTCATGCCCTCTTTCAATAGACTACTATCCCCCTAGTGGGGCATGCCCCCCAGTTTGGAAAACACTGTCAAGTCAAGCTCCACACATAGGAACCAGTGTTCTTAGTATGTGGAGCTTTGGTTTGTATGTGTGAATGCTACAATAACGTTTCAGCTCGTTAAGCAGGGTAAAAATTAGCTCCAATAAATGTTATAGAAAAGACTTATTGGTGCTAATTTTTACCCTGCTTAACGAGCTGAAACGTTATTGTAGATTAAAAAAAAAAGAGCAGTGTAATAAAATGACCGAAGTGTGAATGCTGTTAATTAAGGAAATAAATCCAGATAGGGGATATTCTACAGCCAGATCTTGGTTCTTTATGGATACAAAACTTTATAATATAACTCTATAATGTATAAATGAATTAAGGTAAGTTGGATAATTATTATTAATCCTTGTTCTAGTATAATTTTAATTGCTTTTATATAACCTTAATTATTTTATTTTAATTTGCTGTTTAGTAAAGTGTACTTTAAGAGCATCAGGTGGTATTGTTAGTAATCTTCAGAATGAAATCTTGGTTTTCAGATTTTGTAATAAAATAATATTAATTATTCTTGGTTTTTATGTATTTTTGTAATTTTAATTGTGTGAAATGAATTTTTGTTTAATGAATTATATGATAAAACAGGCAAATGTCATCAAGAAGAATACTTCTGAATTTAGTTCTGCCCCTTTAAATTTGTTTGTTTACATTGTAGAATAGTTCTGTAAGATAATATGGAGTATGATTGTATTCAGGAAGGTTGGAGAGTGCAGGTTAAGAGATTCCACTAACTGACATCAAGACACAGAGATACTGAACCATATGATGATAATCAAAATTTAGTTATATTTACAATACCGTATTACTTTGAATTTAAGTCACACTTTTTATTCATATTTTTAAGATGTAAAATCTGGGTGCAGCTTAAATTCAAAGCAAATTTTTTAGCATCTTATTTCTCCTGATCTCCCACTCCCAAACAATCGGGATTTTGCTTTACATTCTACGCATGAGCATAGTATTACGAACATTGATAACAGTTTATATGGTGGTCCCCCATTCGTAGTTTTCTGGTTTAATCCAGTTGCAGTTTAATAGTAGCTGTGTAGAATCGCGTCGTATCTGGGTAAATTTTAATTATAAGAAAAATCACAAATTACTATAATGCTGTTTATAACCGCTGATAGAAACAAATTGCCACTTTTTATTATTTTAAACAAAAAACTTCACCCAAGGAAAATTTTCCTAACAATGTTATAATTTGACTACAAAAGAATGCATGGATGCAACAGAATTGATGATAGATTGATTAGAACATGTTTGGGAGAAGAGATCAAACATGTTCTAATCAATCTCAATAAATTAGGTAGCTTATTATGTAGAAAATGTAATAATAGACTCAGTACTCACAGCAGTCCCGTAAAAAAGCATTTATTATTGCTTCTTAAGGAAGCAATAATAAATGCTTTTTTATGGGATTGCTGTGAGTGCTGAGTCTGTTATTACATTTTCTAGTTATACACCTAACAAAGCAGTATCACGTTTGGCTTATTATGTATATTGGTACCTATTTAAGTAAATAAAAATGTTTCTTTTTTTCAATACCTATTGTAAAAATTTTTTCCAATTTTCCAATTTTAAAATCCTACTGTGGCTTAAATTTGAGAATGGCTTAAATTCTAAGTAATATGGTAATTACAAACAAAACAAAAAAAATCTTAATATCTAAGTATAAAACTATATATATATATATATATATAACAAAGAACAATGAATTAATTCTAGGTAGTTTATATCTCAACAAAAGTTGAATTGGTAGCAAGTATTAACACATTAGAAAAAATAAAAAGTTCACTTTGTGATAAATGTTGATCTTCCTGTAACTAGCTGGATTGGTGAACATTCTTTAAAGGAGAAGTTGTCTTTAAAACAATGCAGTTGGATTTCCTCATGAAGAGTTTAATTCAACTCATGACATTATTTGACAGATCTTCTATCTTACACCCATGTGCCACTCATGGAGTCCAGAGTCAAAGTGTCTCTATCAAGTTGAAGAGGAGATGAGGAGCTGTCTCCCAGGAGAAGTGCCCTCTTGTGATAAGGATAAATCTTAAACAAAAATTTGTTTAAGATATAAATAAAAAATTGGATAAATTTGTTTATCCAATTTGTAAAAAAAAATAAAAAAATTTTTTTTTACAAATATAAGTAATAATTACAGATGCAAATAACAAGGGTGAGGAATATAAATAATAGAAACAGTAATTTAAGGTAGAATACCACAGTTCCCCTTTTCTTAAGTAGAGTTTGTATGTATTAAAATTTGAAGAAAGTGCCAAGTGCCTTGAAATGTTTCTGATGATCAAATATTTGATTGCTAAAGGGTTTAATCATTAAATTTATTTCTTCTATCAAATGACAAAATATTGTACATAATAAAAATATTATAGGTCATAGCTTATATTTCTGCTATATTATGAGGGAACACATCTGAAGATGATACTAATATATGCATATATATATACAATATAAATATTTAATATAAATACTGAACAAACTGAGTGAACTATTAATTGGCATATAAAGCATTTTGATAAGAAACTGTGAATGGGTTTAGATTTTTACAGTTGAATGCATGTCAGATAGATGAGATCTATTGTATATCATAATATGAATGAGAACATTGAAGTTAATTTATTTATAAAATATGAAATTATATTAAAATAATGGATAATATTTCAAAAAATCTAGAAAATAGTTTATAATTTAGATTTTATTTCATTGTCAAATCAAAGTATTGCAAAACAATTATAAAATTTATGATTCTAATCATAAATTTTTAATAATAATTTTATGAATATTGTCTTAATGACAGCTGAAAGGATTATGGCAAGAAATAGAACTATATCTCACTTTTCATAGAATAATTTGAATAAATCTGACTTTATTAAATTAAATTAAATTGATTTTATTAAATTACATGGAAATTTGTATAATGTATCTAAGTATAGGAGTTATCTTGATAAAATGTAGATGAAGAGATTAACAGTTTATAAAATTATGCTTCGTAGATATGGTTTTATTTCTTATGCTAAATCCTTTGTATATCTTATTCATTCAATAATCATATAATATAGAGCACAATATTACAGTAACATAGAATCATAATTGTCATGATTATTTATGTGCTGAAATGGCAACATCAATGATAACATGTTTCTTTACTTCTGAAGTGGCAAAAGATATCCAATGTGTATAAAAATGCCTCACTGTAGAGTGGCAGCACTACTTCTTGTCTTGGCACTATGCTGTTTGATATAGAGTCTACCACGATTTGTACTTCTTGTAAATATGTAGATATTAACTGTATATCTATACATTATTATGTAGATATTAAACTTATGAATTCAATCCAATCTCATCTTGTGTTAATATCCCAGATAAAGAGCATAACAATAATGTATATTATATGTTTGCATTATCATATAACAAATATTTATGTATTAAAGTTGGAATTAAATTTGACTTTTGTAAAAACAATAAAATTTTTAAATAAATTATAAATTAACTTGAAATATGAGATATATAAAATATATTGATTTTATAGGATATAACATATTAATTTGATAATTCATTTGCAATATCCTTTTACTTGAGCTAGTGAATTATAAATGATTTTATTATGCAATATCTGAATTCATACAAAATAATATATAGTTAATATTTAAATTTAGGGTCATATATCAAAATTACTTTCAAATTGTTCATGCTCATGTGAAAACTGTAAAGAAAATGAAGCATTATGTATTACTAGTAACGAATGTATTTTAAAGGAAAATTGGTGTGATGGTATTGTGGATTGTCCTGATGATGAAGTAAATTGTTTAAGTAAGAATTTTTTTTAATCTCTCTTTTATTTAGAATTATAGTTCAAAATTTTTCATTTCAATGCAGCAATTAGTGATTAATGCATTAATTCACATTTGAATATTATTAATATATAAACAAAAACTAACAGCTTATTACATAATGTAAAATAAACAAAAATAAGCACTATATAGAAGTTGCATTCTAAAAGTTTTTGGTTGACATTTTCAACCAATAATAAATAACTAAAAGAATATAGAATATTTTGTTTTAAATTTCAAATATTCAAATGCCAGAAATAAAATATAATATCAGGTTAAATTTAAATAAAAAATTTCTAAAAAATAAAATAAATATTAATAATTAGTCAACTTCTTCCAAAGACTGATTATACTCTTACTCAATATTACAATTTAACTAAAGCACTACTAGCAGTTGAGGAAAAATTCTTTCTTCATTCTTTTTGTCAGAATTTTTCCTCAACTGCTAGTAGTGTAAATATTAAGATTTATAATTATAATAATAAACTATAAATTATGTATATCAGAGAAAATTAACATAAAAGTTCAATATAAAGGAACAAATATGGTTTAGGACAGTGTTTCTGAAAGTGGGTGGTACTGCCCCCCCAGTGGGCACTGGAGTGTCTAAGGGGGGCATTTGAAGCTCCAAGTGATATTGGGGGTGCAATACAAAAAATGATGGGCAATAGAAGAAATAATTAAATGAATGAATTATAAAAAACTTTTTAAATTACTGTACATCTTATATACACAGTGATTTTATAGAGCTGGAATTTGAAACAAAATTGGTAAGTTAATTTTAGTGTGTTATAATTAGGTTTTTCAAGTAACTATGTTTAAAAAATCTTGTATTTTATGCCACACTATAGAAGTGAAACTTACTTTACTTTCCCAAATACCGTTCATTTTAAAATAAACAAAATATTATTATTTTTTCAATTTCCTCTATGAGCTAATTTTCAGTGCATGAACTTTTTATTCCTGAAATCTATATGGACACGAATTATGACCGAAAGACTGTGTTTCAAGAATTGCAGGAAGGGGAGTATTGTATGTCACTGGACTCAACTCATGTTCCATGAAATATTTCTAGGTCTCTTCATGACCTGTGTCTGTACCAAATAGTACTGAAATATTAAAGAGAACTCAAAAGAGGTAGTTTCATTTCAAGCTATTTATTCTTAATTTTATCAATATATAAGTAACCCAACTTCATCATTACTGTTTTATTTTCTTACATATTTTTGTAAAAAATATAGATGTGGGTTTCCTGGGGAGCATTGAGCATTCAATTTTTTCTAAAAGTGGACAATACAGTAAAAAAGTTTGAGAAACACTAGTTTAGGATATAATGTGAGTTATGCATGGTTCTTTCGTAAAGTATAAATCCAGGCATTAGAGATAAGTTCAATTGTTTGTTCATTAATCATATTTTTATGAGCTGATCTTTATAATTTATAATACAGATACATTTAAATTCTGCATTCTTTTACATCATGGCACTTTTTCACTCTGGCTTCATCCCATTCAACTACTAATTCATGAAATATTTCATAATAATTTGTAGAATATTCTATTAAGAGCAGTAAATAAACTGCCTACTTCTAAATCATTTTTATGTTATCATAATCTAACACTAAGATTTCTGTCATTTCCATATATACTTCTTGCTTATCATTATATTCATTAATCATAGGCACAACATATACATCTGTCTGTTAATCATACATATACTCTTCTTTGTCATTCTTTAGAATAATAAAAAGAGTAGAGAGTTTCTTGGAGGCTAATTTTATTTTCAAATTCCTTGCTGTATTTCTAATGACTCCTAAATTTGCACCTGGATATGGAACTGGTTGTTATTTACATGTTTGCTTCTAAAACATTAGGAAGACTAGTTCCTATATTTGTGGCTTGACCACTGTTAGTCTCAAAAATCTTTTTATAAATATCATTGTATATCCATGCCTTAAACCAGTTGTTTCCAAACTTGCTATGTCTGTCCTAAAACATACATGTCACACAACAGCATTTTACTATGACTCCCTAAAACATAATCTAATCTTGGCACCAGCTTATTTCATTATTTCATAAAAGTAATACAGACACATGTTTCATGGCAAAACTTTATTAATACAAAAAAAAGGAAAAAATAAATGTAATTGACAATCATATTGAATTGTATTAATGTAATTGATAATCATTTTTAAATTAATTTCTTTTTATAATAATAAATAATAGTTGATATAGTGCCCTCTTGCTGACATTTGAATTTGACATTATTATTTTTATTGTTTATTGTTGCTAGTAGTTCTAGCAGCTGTTTTATAAACTATGCATTTCCAAGCGTGTCATCTATTATATAGCATATATCTTATATTACAAAAAAATATATTTCTGCACAGCTCCCTTTGCACTAGAATGCACCTCTCAGTTTGGAAATCACTGCCTTAAACCATTGCATAAATTCTGTTAAGCTCTTTGATCTTGTCTTCTTCCATAGAACAGTGGATTATCTTTGTTGCTGATGAGAGTATGTATGTACCTAAAATGTTTCAACCTTATTAAAAATAAGCTTTTCTTGCCCATAAAATGCTTATTTCAAAATTCTTACTTAATATAAAAATGCTATTTCTAAAATAAATTATTCAATTAAAAATAAATTATATAAAAGCATTCAAATAAAAAGTAATTTATGTAAAAAATAAGTTATATAAAGAATGGAATTCTATATAACAATTGATAAAATATGATTTGTTTATTCTTTCACAAGTTTAAATTTATTTATCTGATTAACTTATTGACTGCATTGAATCTAATATCTAGAGATAAAGATCAAATATAATCTGACAAGTTTGTAATTAAAAATCTGTATCTAATATATTTGTTATTAATGATTTTGTGGTCTGATAATTTTGTCCAGATTAAAAGAGGTGCCTGATCATCAGTGTCCAGAAAATTTGTGTTTACTTGTAATTTTATTTTTTTTTAAATAAAATCAACAAATAGCAAATATGATAAATTTTATAAAAATTGTGTTGGGGAACAATTGCTCAGCTGAAATTCTCGGTAATAGCTATGGAGGAGGCCAAAATTCATTTACTTGCCTCTAGTCCAAAACATTGACATTACGTCACCAGATCGATCTATAGATCCAGTAATATAATGTCCATCAAGTTTTGTAAAATATCAATAATATTTATCAATTTTTTTTATTAAAACTTTATATTTTTTATAAAAGCCCACCAAGACTGCACAAAATATACATAAAAGTAAAAAACAAAGCCCTTTAGCAGTCAAAAACTTTATTTAGAAACATTGTCAATGTGCTTGGTGCCTTCCTCAGCTACTACTATAAAACTAACCCTGTTACATAAGATCAGGGGACTACTACACAGAATAAACAAATAAAACTGAAGTTTAAAGGGCGACCACATCTGGAAGTGCTCTCTTTTGTGTCAACTGCATGCATAATTGTGTGCTTTTTAGAGGATTGTGTACCTAACTACAATATATGGTTATACAAGCAGATGGTGCAAAGGGGAACTCTTCCATATGTGGTCCTGCCCTTTAAACTTATGTTTTGTTTGTTTATTCTGTGCAGTAGTCCCCTGATCTTATGTAACAGGATTAATTTTGTAGTAGTAGCTGAGGAAGGTGCTAAATGCATTGAAAATGTTTCTAAATAAAGTTTTTGACTGCTAAAGGGTTTTGTATTTTAACTTATATTTTATATTAAAAACTTATAATTTATAAATTTATTTATTATAATTTCATTTTAATATAATTGTTTAGCAACTTCTACTACTAGAGAAACAGTTCCTATATTAAGTCCTGAAGGTGAGTATTCAGATAAATATTATTAATATAATTATTATAATTATTCTTAGTTTTTTGCAAATTCATGGAACTTCCTTGAATTAAATTGTGGCCCATTTGTCAGTTAATATTTCTTTTGATATATTGTATCTTATAAATATTGATTTGATTACTGATATATTTGCTAAATCTTGAATTGTTTCTGCTTCTGGAAAATTATAATATGAATCCATTATTACAGCCTAATTTTCTCTCTAATTTAAACTAACTAGGAGAATATCTATAAACCAAATATTCTAAGCCAAATTAACCCATAGCATAATAATTCTGAATTACCATATATACTCGTGTATAAACCGAGGTTTTTTCCCCCAAAAAAATTTCTGAAGTGGGGGCTTATACACAGATCAAAAAAAAATCAACTTTATTTTGGCTGAAGAAATTGAAGTAATAAGCAAAACCATTGAAGTAATATGAACATCTCCTGAAGACCATGAAGGAAATTTTGCAATAATTCATTTAATACAATACCAGGTAAAATTTTATCTTATCCCGAAGCAATCGAGTGCGTTGTACTGCCGACTCCAACCTGCATCTATGTACTGTAATCAAATAGGTGACACCATGTTGCCGATACGACGCGACGCGAAAATTCAACAATCAATCTTGAATCTTACTTAGGATTCGTTTTTGAGTGAAAAATATTTTTATTTTTCATTATTATAAATTAAGAATGTTTAATCCATAAATGCTTATTATATTGAACTCATCGATGATTTAATTAAAATAGATTAAAAAGTAACTAAAATAATATTTAAAATAATGAGATAATAATAATTATTTAAAATCTGTACTGAAAAATAACTGTAGTCTATCAAAAAAGTTCATCATAAGCAAAATCAAAACTTCAAAATCGCACACTTAACATCTAGAAATCACGTTGCATACGTCATCTAACGGTGTTATGACATCATTGTTAGGATGATCCACTCATTTTAAAATACGATCAAAGATTTGAATATGATAACTCAACTAGATAAAATACAATGTAAGGGAAAACAAAACTTCAAATAATCTCTTGGGAGCCGCGTGATGTAGACGTATTCCAAATTCCATGGAATTTTTACTGTGATACTTTAATATGAAATTTTTTTAGAAAAGAAAAACAGTTATTAATAATGACAATAAAAAGAAAATATTTTTATATAAATTATCAAAATTTATTATTATTCATTAAATTGATATTTTCTGAAATGACGTCACCCTAATGACAATATCATACACCGATATCAATCTCCCTTCAGAGTAAAGTAAAATTTTACTTTATCCCATGCGATCGAGTGCATTGCGCTGCTGAATACAACCTGCATTTGTATAAGTACATCAGATAGCCAATGCTGTGCTGCCTGATGCACCACAACACAGAAATTCTCACCAGTACAATAGGGTTGCCATATCTAGCTGGGACCTCGTCGGGACACTCTGAGATGGGGGTGTAGAAATGAAGTAAAAAATTTATTTAATATAATTACTTTTATTTTAGAACACAATTACATGGAACTTGTTGCGGCAGAAGTAGTTGGTACACCATATTTTTCGGAAGATTTCACCTTTTACAGCAAGTCTTTTTTCCCTTTTATGTATTTATATCGGGACGGTCCCAATATATCTGGACGGATGGCAATCCTACCAGTACAATAATCTAAGAATCTTATGTAGATGCACTGTACTAGATCACTTTAGCTGAATTATTGTCGAGAATTTCTGTGTTGCGGCGCATCAGGCAGCGCGGCTTCGCCTATTCAAAATGCCTATCGCACTTAAACAAATGCAGGTTGGAAGTCGGTGACACTCTGCACTTGATCAATTCGGGTAAAGTAAACTTTTACCTTTTAAATTGATATATTGCTGTCTTTATTATAATAATTTATTTTATATGAATATATTTAAAGTTTCAATAAAATATTTATTTTGGCAAATGGCATTAATATATCAGTAACTAAAAATCAAAGATCACGTAATTTATCAGTTTCAAATTTTTACCAAATTTTAAGTGCTAAAGTCTGGGGATAGGCTTATACACAGGTTATGCATTTTTACCGATTTTTAAACTCTGAAGTTGGGGGGGTCAGCTTATACATAGATCGGCTAATATTCGAGTATATATGGTAAACTGTATGAGTTAATGATTAGTTTTTAAATAAAAACTATGATGTCACCATCTGTGGAGTTAATAATTAATTAATTTTTTAAATTTTGATCAAGGTGGCATCATCTAGTAAAAAAAAAAAATCTAATCTAATACCAAATTTTAAGTGCTAAAGTCTGGGGATAGGCTTATACACAGGTTATGCATTTTTACCGATTTTTAAACTCTGAAGTTGGGGGGGTCAGCTTATACATAGATCGGCTAATATTCGAGTATATATGGTAAACTGTATGAGTTAATGATTAGTTTTTAAATAAAAACTATGATGTCACCATCTGTGGAGTTAATAATTAATTAATTTTTTAAATTTTGATCAAGGTGGCATCATCTAGTAAAAAAAAAAAATCTAATCTAATTATTAAATACTAGATGGTGCCATTTAGTCCAAATTTAAAAGTTAATTAATTATTAACTCAATAGATGGTGGTATTATACCCTTGATTTAAAAACTAATCATTAAAATTACAGTTTAATTTGGAATCATTTTTCTAGGGGTTAATTTAGTTTGGAATATTTGGTTTATAGTTTTCTCTCTTAGAATAAAATAAATCAATTCCTTACATATTCCCAAGGACTTTCAGCATATCTTTGAATCAGAATTCTTTTGACTGTTGATAGTGAAATTTTTAACATCTACTATATTTTTTAATTTACAATATAACAGCACCAGTTCAAGTGAAAGACAGATATATTTATTTCCTAAAGATCTTTCAGCTTAAGAAAGCCATCTTCAATAGGAATAAGTAAAAGAATTACAAATGGAACAAGTGTTAATTTGAATACAAGAACATTTACAATAGAATATATTGTAATTATTCTATAAGAAGCGGAAAGTATTTTGAACTTTATTTGAAGTAAAAGTATTTTTTAAATTCTTCTAAATCAGCAATTCCCAACGTTTTTCTCTCACATATCTCTTGATTAGGTTTTCCATTTATGAGTATTGCTTCTTTTCATTACCCCCCTTTTGCACACACACAAACTTGGGTCCTCTAGAGTGAAAAGCTGAAGCGTTTCCATGCAACCAATCTGGCAGCTCAATCAAATACTAAAATGATGAACTCCTTTCAATCAAAGTGACAATTTTGGCAAAGAGGGGAAGAACATATAGAGGAAAGTGCCCAAAACCGGACCCCCATTTTGTTTTTGATTTAAAAAAAAATAGAAAATAGTAAAAAATTAGATTTTAAAAGCATGTAATATTTACTTTATAGTGTTATGCACCATTTACATTTTACTTTTAGAACATATAATTAAAAGTTAGTATAAAAAAAAATATATTTTCAAAAACCTTACACTTTGGCGATTTGAAAAATAGTTGCCGAAACCGGACCCTTTGTAAAAATAATCAAAATAACCATAAACAAAATTAGAAAATGCTATTAAATCAGAGAAAACATATTCTAGTTTCAAAGTATAAGTGTAATATAACAATTACAGTTTTACTTTTTAAAAAAAGATACAGAATGTATTCCAAAAGATACAGAAAGTATATAACCGAATTAAATCATTTAGCAACAAAAATCACAGATATACACGTTTTTTTCAGCCCCAGCACAATCCACATGGGCCCACAGTGAGCACATAAAGCACATAACCCAACGTTTCCCTTTACAATCCTCCAAAAATTTCCTGTCATAAAACGTACACCAAGTATCATCATCTTTGGATGGGGAAACTCCTGGGAGATGCTCCAATTCAGATGTTTCAGACATGCTGCATTCATCCTCTGTGCTTGATTCTTTCACATTTTTCTTAAAATTTAGATGCTTTTTCATGAGCCCCTTCCCTTTTCTTGAAGGCTCTACTGCTGAACCACATCCCTGGCTGCAACTGCTTTTGCGTCCTTGAGCAGGATTCTGTGTTTGCTGTTCAGCTTTCTTGGCTTTTTTAGCTTTTTTAGCTTCTACCAATTGGGTTTTATAAGGCATAGATGTGATGATCGTAGAACTGCAGGCCTTTCATCCCCTATTTGAGGTCCTCTTTTTGATTTTTGGAATGGGAGTGATGTCAAAAAAGCTTATCTTAGAAGTTGTGGAACTTTGAGGATGCTCAGGTGTAGCTGATGACAGAGTAACACCCTGACCTGCCGAAGATGTTGGTTGATTTGGATCAAACTCTACAATAATTTGTGGTTCATCCACATCACATTCTTCTCTGTTCTCTGGAAAGCTCTGATTTCCTGCTGTTTGTTTCTTTAACACAGATTCATAGAAAGAGAAATCTCGTTTTTTATTTGCCTCTTCAATGTATTCGGCATCTGAGAACAGCCTCTTGTTCAAGGGATATATGCCTGTTACTTTAAATCCATTGATTGCTATTTGAGCTGTTTGACATCTAATATAGGCTTTGCCATTCAGGTTCATTACATCAAAAGCACTGACAGCACGTTCATTGTGCCTTAACCACTGCCTGATTTCCTCCCTGTAGTAAATTTTGAGAGGACCCATGAAAGTTTTATCCAAGGTTGGAGTTTGTGAGAGGAGTGCGGTGGCAGCGACACAATGGTAACATGATTTGTTTTAGCCAAGTCAATCAGATCAATATTCTGTGTGTGGCTACAGTGGCCATCCAAGACCAACAGCACAGGCTTTTCCTTTGTAGGATTAGCAAACTTGATGAAGTGTCAAAATCACTGAGTGAAAGAGTTCATTTGGATCCAGCCTGAAGGGTGTGCTGCAAAGATTGTTCCTGGTTGAGCCCCTTTTTTCAACTGTTCACTCATGTTTTTCCTCAGGAAAATTACTAAAGGGGGCACGAATGAGCCACTAGCATTCATGCAAGCAACAGTTGTTATAAGGGCCCCACGTTCTCCTGATGTCAAGGCAGCTATCTGTTTTTTACCCTTAAGGCCAATTACTTTGTCTACTTTAGATTGTACCACAGTAATGCCACTCTTGTGAGGGCCTGGAGACCCCCAAACGGCACTCCCTTGTCTTACAGAAATAATATGAAATTATTTAAAAATTTAAATTAAAAATTAAACGAAAAAAATTTGTTAAAAAAAATAATAATTAATTAATAAAGACCGATCAAGATAACATTAACACGGTGTATCGATTTGATGACAATAACCAAAATTCTCATTATTATAAACGGAGTTTTCATAATGCATTTTAATATGGATGATTTGTGACTGTAAATTGCGATAGCATTAAACGTTTGATGATGATGTCCACAATTACAATAAGTGGCTTCTACTGTATATACATATGTGCATATGATTTCTTTTGTTTTTTAATTTATACGTTAATTTTTTGAATTTCTATTTATTATTACTTGTTTTGTACTTTTATTTTTATGTAAGCATTTTTATAGGAAATAGAAAGAATAAAATGTTTTATGAACTAAAAACTATATTATTTTATAAAAAAATTGGAACAGATCCAATTGAATTTGTATCAGAATAATTGATTCATTATACAGCTTTTCGCTTTATGGCCAACTTTTCCGGAATGTATCTAGGCCGTAAAGCAAGGTATGGGTTTATTCAAATAGCATTAAAATATGTATTTTTGTAAAGTTGAAATTGATTTTGAAACCTGAAGATATTTTTCACTATGAATAATTTTTATTCTTATTTTAATAAATTATATAGTTTTCTTCTTTAATATATTCCTTGATTTTTATAAGATATTTTCTTATGTATTATGAAATAGATTAATCTTATTTTTCAGGCACTAAAGAAAGACGTCTAATAACAAATTTAGTTATGTCTCTTGGAATTCAAATGGTAAAAATTCATAAAATCTTAAATAATAAATTGAAATTTCTTAAAATAATATAGAAATTTCTTTTATACAGAAGTCATTTAGAGATGATGAATTAAATAGTTTTGTATCTGTTATGAAGAAATTAGATATCATTTGTGATCTTTGGGAAAAGTATGTAGATTTTTTTCTTAAAATATTATTTGAATACATTTTATATAATTACAAATTTATAATTTTCTTATGAATTTAAAAGTTATTGATTAAAGGCTTGACTGTTGCTTTATTCAAAATAAAGCAGAGAAATGACATTGCTTTAAGTAAGATTTTAAAGCATTTACTGAATAAATTTTAAAGAATTATTGTATTAAATAATTTAAAATTGCATAATAATACTTTGAAATACAGCACATTTTACAAAAATCTTTGTTCAAATTTCTGAATTTTAAACTAAAACAATTCAGCATTTGAAAATTACCATTTAAAAAATTCCTTGTTTTTGCTGCTTTCAAATACTAGTTATGCAAGGATTTTGTTTTCCTTAATATATAGTCTCCCCCTTTTTTCTCTCATGCTTGCTTAGTACATTTTAGAATGGAAAATGACTCATTCTCTCTTTTATATTGAAATTAGGGTTTCTTTCCCGGGAACCCGGGAAATTGTAAGATTTTCACACTTTTTTTGTATTCTATATAGTCTCCCCTTTTTTCTCTCATGCTTGCTTAGTACATTTTAGAATGGAAAATG